>BEXV01001536.1:71100-90526 GCA_003118195.1 Hemicentrotus pulcherrimus
GGGGGCGTGGATCTGGCGCAGGCGGGTTGGTTCGCGCGTCTCTGGTCTCTGTGGGAGCAGAAATGTGCAGAATTTGACGCACGTTATTGATGGTCCATTATTTCATTTATATTGGTAATCTCGCTCAACAAGCCTAGCTTTTCTGAGACTCCCCTTTCAAATCAAGTTAAATAAGTTATATCAAGCTATTTAAAATATTTTGTCTAATTCTCAAACTAAAATGTACTTTGTAAACTTAGTTAATTACGAACATACTTGTCAGTATTTCGTTACTTTTATAATTCATTTGTTCTCTTCTATATTGTATTACTGTATGGTTTATATATGTCATTTAATTTGTTAATATTTGAGTGGAAAAATAAATCAAATCAAATCAAATCAAATCAAATCAAATATAACAAATTCGTGTGAAAACATTATTCACAACACCTCGAAAAGTAAAAGGCAATTTGAAATCAACATGGAATATAATAAACAAATTTACTGGAAGGGAAAACAAATCACTCAAACATCACACAATTTAATGAAAATGGCCTTGAAACCTTGTTTACTCCATTCCCAAACCCATTTTTGTATATAGGAATTATAACGTTTTAAAAAGGATTACTAGATATGATATTGATTGATATCCCTGTGCAAAGAAGAACGGCATTTTCTACAAATCACAAACAATTTTATAGATTTTAAATACTTTTCTAATAACCATGTTTTTAATTACACCAATGTACTTTTTTAAATTTTAATCCCAATTCATAGATATTGCAACTAAAATAAAATTGAGCTCTGTTCATGGAAAGGCGTTGTGAAAGAAACTATCTGGAAGCAATGGAAAATGATTATATTCCTACATCTAACAATTGATATTATGAAGTTTTGGAATGGTAATAATGAAGAACAAATTGACTCGGTTTTCCTAGAGATCATACACACTGTAAAAAGAATTGGGTAAAAATGAGTGCACACAAATATTTGGTGCAAACGTTAAGCTATTGATTATTATATTCCAATCATAAGGGCATTTTACGAGCATCTCTTTGTAAGGGCTTTTCTCCTTCAATATTTTTCCAAACTTACATAAGGAGAATGATTTATTAAGTTATTTTTCCAGGTTGACCAGAGCTCAACTTTCCCTTTAAGCTTACCTTAATGCAATGACTTGCAACTGATTTGGCCAGATCTACGAAGAGGACTTACCAAGTGATCCGATCTAGAGAGAAACATGAAACCCGAATGAAGCGTCTTACGCACCTGTGCATACAAGTCTTGCGAAGAGAAGCGCATCGAATTCTGAAAACAAAACTGTTCCGCTTTGTCAAAGATGAGGCTGCATTATGGAATGGGGTGGGCAATTTTCAAGCAAAAAACGAATTTTCATTCAACACAAGTTTGGTATCTAATATTTCCATATTGATAAATTGGAACAATCTAGATTGCTACTTGTATTCTTCTGACTCTCGTCTGTTTTGATATTCAGAGTTGGTGATGATTCAACTGCTTTTTTTTTCCAGTCACAATGTGTGGAATCAATATGGGGAACACTGTTCCCGGACGGGTGGGAGGGGGGAGACAACGGACGAACGGCACTTAGATCCAATCTAAAGCTGACATATTTTTTGCGCAAACCAATTTTTCGCTGTTTTTTCTCCGAGTTTAGCTGGTGCTCACTCAAACGTAAAATATTGTTCATAATCTAATGCCATCCGATTGAATAAACCCTCGCTGATAAGTTCGTAAGAAAAACTCTTTGCTTTTTGATACATACTGTAGAGGTGTCTGTAATATGAGTTGCACATGAGGCGTCATTAGGGACTTTTAGATTTGCACGTCGACAGCTTTGACTGCAACGTGTGACGTCATTTTAAGGCACTGCGCATGCGTCACGTCGTCTCAGTCGGCGATCGAGAATGCGTCAAACTTGATTTTCCTAAATCTAGTACGATACTAGTATGCCGCGTGTGCGCGCGTGCACGCTTAATTAGTTCCCGCATGTATGTATATCGTCGAGTGAAATCTATAAGTTTCTAATTGTAGTCAACATGGGCAGTTGAGTACGTTGACAAACATGATCAGGCGTTCGTTGTGTTCTCGTCCACTCAATCGAAAAGTCCCTATTACCAATTACAAGATCGAGCGTGCGATCTGTATTTACTGGGTTCAAGCTAAAACATTATTTAGAATACATAAAATATTTCTTGACTGACAATTAACTAAAAGCATAATGAAGTGATGACTTGTATCCTGATAGAAAATTAACGGTGATCGATCACAGAAAAAAACACTACACAAAACATTGGTATACTCGCATGCACCAATAAGATAATAACTCCTTTATTGTAAAAGCAAAATATGACTGTGCAGACCTACGTCAAACCAAAGACGCATTATGTGCAACAGACGTTATAGTGGTTTGAGCATTTGACTCCAATAGGTAGGTCATGGGTTCGAGCCCTAGCATGGCACTTTAATATGTCCTTCGGCAAGACAGTTATGTTAAATTTGCCTATGTCTACTCTGGTGTAGAAGTTTCAAGTTTAGTTTTAAAAGCCACATACGTCTTTTTTGAAATATAATGTCATCAAAGGACCCCGGAATTTAATGGATAACTGATAGAAAGGAATTTCATGATTGCTGTGTGCACCAAAATTCGCTCGCCTAGCTATCAAGCAGGGGTAGTATTGAAGCACCTTCAATACCTTGATCATATTGCGGTATGTGTTTGGTGGAGTTGAGCGCTATACAAGCTTCAGTATTTCATTGGGAGTACAATCTATTATCAATTGGCCATTTTCATAATGTAACCAAATATAATGCATATGTCTTTGAAAAGTGCCTCAATACAAATTATTTTGTTCACCTGAAAAGAATAATAGTATTTCAATAGACAGAATCCGAACTGCAACATTAGTTGTTGCCAGGTTGGACAAACATTATGGCTTGACCTACCTAGCAACACTTAATATATGTAGTGGCATTCTGACTTTTGAAATACTATTATTCCTATCAGGTGAATGAAATAATTTGTATTGAGGCACTTCACAAAGAGTAATGCATTAAATTTGGTTACATTACGAAAATGGCCTATTGTCATGAAGTCGTTCTGGCATGGCAGCGTGATTCGCATCTTGCCATTTATTTTTTCAACCTTGGCTGTTTCTTTTTCATTACGAACTCATAACAATATCAGGTAATCCGAAGGGAATTTCCTGTGATTTGAATTCATTTTTTGTTCCAACTGTTCTAACTCACAAAGGAAAATTACCTGAGTATAAACAAACGAAAATATTGTTAGAGATTTTGTTTCAAAAAAATAGTGCGGTATGGTATGTAATCCCATAGGATTTTTTTGCCAAAATTGATCATCAGTGGTCTGACCTGGATGGTCGAATGGAATCGACCAATTGGGAGTCGCAGCGTCTTCTTATCGAGTTCCCTTTCCTCCTATCCGTACTTTCTTCTTACTTTGTCTCTAATACCCCATTCACAGTGGCCTCAAACATCGCGACAGCAGCGGGACTGTCCCGCTGCTGTCGCGGTGTTGTCTTCAGTGTGAAGGCTCGGACCCGTTATAAACTATCGCGGGATAACACCCCCTCGCGATAACGCCGCGACAAACTATCGCTAGGCACGCCTAGCTACAGCAGCGGGACAGTCCCGCTGCTGTAGCGGTGTTTACTCAGTGTGAAGGCTCTCCGCTATAACACTGCGACAAACACGTGTGATTTGTTTACTTACCTATCACTGACCTCTTTTCTCCAGCAATGGGGAACATAAAGTGAAATAGAAATAAAGTAACCAGTGGATTCAAATTGATTTTATTATTATGTAGATATTATAATTATCCAAATAAAAATATTTCACACTTCAAAAAATTAAAACATTCTGACTGGAAGCAATAACAATGCTAGTTTTCTAAAAAGTAATATGATCGAGGATACAAAAAGCAACTTGACATGTTTACCTTTTGCAAGCTTGCCTCATCGTTTTTCATTGTGGGGTCACTCGCGGGTCATGAGCCATGCATATACGTGTTTGTTACGGAGGTAATAAAAATCACCCGCTGCAGCGTGAATGGGTACATGATATTTATCCCGCTGCTGCAGCGGGATAACTTTTCTACTGTGAATGCATTTGTAGCGGTGTTATGGCGGTGTCGCCGCTCCGCTACAACCCCGCCACAAATTTCAAAACCACTGTGAATGGGGTATAAGATATGTTTCTCTCTGTTTTCCCCTTCAAATCTCAGATGAGGGGGCAAGTGTCCTTCTTGCCCACGTAGCACCATCACTTGACATCATTTTCTGATAACATCGTGTCGTAAGTGATAAATAATACTGCAACTAAAAGAAAGGTACGAATCTTTGGCTATAAGTATTTGTCAGGTAAAGATCAGCTTTCTTCAAAATTGAAAAAGGTGCATCACATACTTGGTTCGCGTAGTTTATTTGTGTGTGTGTGTGTTTATATACAATGTGTAAGAGACTATGAGATGGAATGGAAGCTATTATGTGTAAAGCGACATGAGCGTCAGAGCCTGGCGGATACCGTCGCCATATAAATATGCATATCATTGTTCTCATTATTATGTGTTCAAGATGACTTGTGCTCATTTCGTAAGCAACAGATTTAAACAAGATTTACACTTAGTGTTGGAGTGTGGTCATGTTCAAAGGTTATGGCAGAATTGAATAACTAAGTTTTAGCTAAGGGATTTAAGGTCTGTCGATTGGATGGATATTCATTTAGGGTTGTCTGGTAATTCTCCACGAATAAAGATATTTAAAACATGTACAATTATTTTTGCAATGAAATATTGGATATATAGATGCAGGGAAAAGTCCGTAATATTGTATTTGGGTGTTTTACAAAAAGAACTGTTGGAATTAAGGGAAGAAGAAAAGAATATTACAGGAAGGGCAGGTAAATTGAACTTACATTTACAGAAGTGGGAACAAGTGAAGTTTTCGTGGACTTTTATCACTGGGTTATTGAAGCCTAGTTTTAATTATTCATTAAAACAAAATTATCGCTATTATTCTGTCGCTCCAATTTTGTTTTGTATTCTGAAGAGGCTAGGAACAGTGTGTGGTGAGTGTGTTGAAGTATGGTCGGGTGCTAGGCTGTTGTGTTTGTGTGTCGTATGATCGGGGGGAGGGGACAAGGTGGCTAACTCGTCACATTTGCCCCTCTCGACTCAGATGATCAAAGCTAACCTAATTTAGGTAAATAGTGGAAACACTGTGGTATATGGGTAAGGGCTCTTGACCCTCATATGTGATGTCCCAGGTGTGATGCTTGCATGGTGCTTTAATAATAATTTGGCTACGCGAATAATTACATTAGTATCAGTTCGATCGAAAATCATTTAAATTTTGTGTTATTGCTATATAGTTACAGGCCAATGGTAATCATTATGAACAAGTTTTCCGCCTCAGTATGGTCCAAGATTTCACGGCCACTTCATAAAATTTTGTGGTGTTTGAATGATTTGTTTTCTTCCCAATAATTTCGTTCGTTATACTCCATGTTGATTTCATATTGCCTTTAACTGTTTCTACTTGTTGCGGATAATCTTTTTTGCGCGACTTTCCCATAACGGTGGGTAACACATTGCGGTATTTTGTATAGGTTTCGAGTCGATCTACTGCGAATTGATCATTTATAAAGTTGATTTCTTTTCTTGATATATGTCATTTTTTCAGTATTCCGTGGTTTAGTATGCCTTTTTGGGATGATTTACTTGTTGTTGATGGTTCACATCTTTTATTTCATAATCCTTTTCCCATTATTTATTTATGAGGCTAATTTTTGAAAATGAAATGAAATGTGAATATTGGTAAATGGTCTGATATTTCTGAATATATAAGGCCGTTGTTAAACTATTTCTTTAAAGCATTTGGGAAAAGACCGTGTGAGTCACTACAAGCTTACACTCAGAAAATTGTCATTTATGTTAAAAGTCAGCTATGAACAAAAGGATATAATACATGTTTTGAAAGAGTGTTATATCCCAACTCGTTTGGTATCATTTTTGTGTGGTATGTGTTCAAGCTTGAATGACGGGAGGTATGGTTTGCGAGATTGCAAAAAATAGACTGCGCAAAAGTATTAAAGTAGAGAATGAATTTAATGTATCAAATTAAATGCTTTGCATGTGCTTTTTACATGAGTAAAGCCACACACACACACGTGCACAAATGTTCTTTGATATGCGGTAAGGTTGAAATCAAGCAGAACGACTACATGACAATTGATAACAGATTTAACTCCCAAAGAAAAGCTGAACTAGGAAAATGTATGATTAGCACCACCTCGTACCGACTACTAATGAAAATCCCTTGTGCGCACTTTTGTTCTAGGCTAACATGTTCTCTGAGGTCCAGAGTTCAACACAATGACAGTTTTATTTCCCTTATGCGAATCCCCTTTTTTATGTTGTAATGTTCGCATATATCACTTTGGTGGTGGACAAGGGTATGAAATTGCCCAAAGTTTATTTTTGGAAAGTAAATTCATAAATTAGATATTGGCTGTTTATCAAGCGCTCATTTCAACCAGACATATGCCTCAATGTACTCAAGGTGTTTAAGATGTTTCAATACTACGCCTGCTTTATAGCTAGACGAGCGATTTGTGATGCACACAGCAATCTTTCTCACCACTTATCCATTAGATTCCGGGTATTTTCAAAGCATTATATAAAAAGGAAATATATGCCTTTTAAACCTAAACCTTGGTGGAGAGCGGAAAAATTAAGTTAAAATTTGGCTAAAGGACATTTGTGTCATGCAGAAGCTCGAACCCAAGACTTTCCTATCTATTGTCAAGTGCATAATCCACTTAGTCCAGAATCTGGCCTACTTAATTTTGATCTCAACCACATCAACGCAATACTGCGACCTCTCCCTACTTACTTGCTGCCAGCCGAAGATGGCGTAATCAAAACGTATTCCTCGTAAATTCCAAGCCCCAAAACATACCACTTTGTCATTCATTTAAATGTGGGGGTTATTCCAGAGAGGTTCGACAAAGTCTGACCTAGCGAAAAGGACCTCTTTCCAAAATGGATTTCGAGTCAAGTCTACTAATTTTTCTAAAATAATGTGAGCCCATATACAGGTGAAAAAATAGGCTTGGGGCAAGAATGAATTGAACATGTGAAAAGTGAAACTTTCTATCTGAGAATCAGTTACAAATCTTCTAATCCATGATATTTTCAGGGATTTAGCATGAATGTAAATATCAATCATCTTAACCCCACCTTTATTATACAGTTGGCACATTTGTTCTCTATTGATTTTATCAGGTTTTTAACCCATATAAATGCATAAAAAGAACGATTTATATCTTTCATAATTTGCGAATTCGGTTTGAAAGTGAAAGCAAGAAATAGTTCAATTTTGGCACCAACAAAGATTTGACTACAGTTATTCTTCCGTGGACAGTTAAGGTTCGCTTAGACCATGAAATAATTTGGCGTTTTATATCTTTATTTTTTTCAGTATAATTATAAATGTCAGCATTTTACATTCTCTCCCACCCCCCTCCTCTCTTCGATTTTTCTTTTTCTTTACACCAAATACCACATATAACTTTCTTCTTTCTCTGTTTTTTCCCTGTTTTGTTTTTTGTTTTTTCTCGTTTCAGTGTGCTTTTTTCCTCTCGATCATTTTGTATATATTTTCATCCTCTACTTTTCAAATTTCAAGCTATCCCTTTTCTAAATATTTTCCCCATATTCAATCATGTGTAGTTTTGATAACTTTGAAACATTTTTAAAAATGAAACATTGATGGATTATGTTATATGGGGACCTTGCTCTTACAAGCCCAGCTTTTCTAAGGTCTCCACTTTCTTTGATTTGAATTATATATCGACTTAAAATTGCATTTAAATAGTTTTTTTCTTATGCTGTTTTTGTTCTATTATTATGTGTAAAAATGCGGTGAAAGAAATGAATAAAGTAAAATTTGAACCTTGAATAATTTACCATCTCTACTGAGTTAACCGAGCGTATATATGGTTTTGTTGATCACGTCATCTTGGGCGGTGTAAATCAAATACTGTAGGTTAAATATGAAGAACCGGCCGACCGGCCAGGTTTTTGCTGGGCTGGTGAGCGTATATATAATTTCGTTGATCACGCCATCCTCGGCGGCTTGAATCAATAACAGACTGCTATGAGAGGCATCGCTGTTTCTATAGGCTCAAGAGGACGTTACATCCTGCTATGACCCAGAGGCGCACCGGGCGTCCCGAGAGCCAGTATAGAAACAGCTATTATCTTTTATATACCGAATTCACAAACAAATCTACAAAGATTTTTTAAATTATTCTTTTCTTGAGTAAGGACTGTTCAAAAAAATCACAGAAAATCTATACCAGTTCTGTCTGTAAATCTTAGCTGGAAAGTTACCTGAATGTTACGATCGTTTGGGATTCGTAGACAAAAAGCACTCTATGGTATCCGCGCAAATATACACGTAAAATAATGGGGATGTTAGCAAAATGTTTCTATTTAAAAAAAAAGAAAAAAAGCTATTAACCGGTAGGCGGTTACGCGGGAAAATAGAGAACATGATATGAAGAACCGGCCACATTCTGGACCCCTATAATGTCTGTTGCACACAATGCGTGATTTGTTTGACGTAGGTCTACACAGTCACATTCTGCTCTTTAAAAAAAGGATTTATTATCTCATTTGTACATACAAGTATACAATTATTATTTTGTGTTGGTTTGTTTTCCTTAAATCGATCACCGTCAATTTGTATTCGGATGACTTCACTTCCTGTTGCTGTTAGTAAATTTTATAAATTAATATTTTAATTGTTGTAAAGAATTATTAGCTTGCACCCAGTAGATAGAGATCGCATGCTCAATCTTTTAATTAAAAATGATGCCTCGTGGGGAACTTATTTTACAGACACCTTTACAGTTTGCATTTTAAAAAAAAAGTTTTTTTCTCATGAAATTATGGGTTTTGTTTTATTTAACTGGGTGGCATTAAAAGTATTTATTTATTTCACGCTTGAGTGAGCACCAGTTTAATTCGGAAGTAAAAACTCGCGAAAATTGGTTTGCTCAAAAATATTTCCGCCTTGGATTAGATTTACAAAAAAAAATGCCGTTCGTCCGTTCCCTCCTCCGCCCATACATACAGATACAGTGTTAATCATATGGATGCAGTTTTCTTGACATGGAGAACATAATCGGGGGCACATATTGAGACTGGAAATGAGAAAGAAAAAATAGAACAAATCAACAAATAAGATTTGATATAATGTCCACACCAACTCTAAAAAAGAAAGAAAAACAGCACATTTCTCCAATTTTATCGCTCTGTATCCCTTTCTTCGTTTTATTTTAGCGCATTTGGGTGTTGAGACAATAGGATCAAAATCAATTTAATTCTATGGTGGGTTTTGTTCTAACAATTTATTGGTATGAAAATATTAGATACCGAACTTGTGTTGAATGGAACATTCCCCTTTTTGCTTGAAAATATTCTACACTCTTTCATAATGCTGACTCATATTTGACAGAGCGGAACCTTTGCATCGTCAACATTCGATGCGCTTCTGTCCACCGCAAGATCATGCACAGGTGTGGAACCTGCTTCATTTGGGTTTCATGCTGCTCTCTAGATCGGATCAGTTGGTAAGTCCTTTTTGTAAATCTGGCCGAATCAGTTGCAAATCATTGAATTAAAGTAAGCTTAAAGGGAAAGTTGAGCTCTGATCAAGGTGAAAAAATAACTGTATAACTCATTCTCCTCTTGTTAGTTTGGAAAAATATAAAAGGAGGAATGTCTCTTGAAAAGAATTGTTCTTTAAATGCTCTCATGATTGGAATATTGCAAGCAATAGCTGAAAAATTTGCACCAAATATTTGGTGCAAAACTGACCTGTACCTATTTTAGGATGCAGTGTGTATGATCTCCAGGTAGACTGAGCCAATTTCTTTCTTCATTTTAACCATTCCAAAACGTCATACCATCAATTGCTTTATGTCGGAATATAATCGGCATATTTCCCTATTGCTTCCAGATAATTTCTTTCACTACGCCTTTCAAAGACCAGAACTCAATTTTATGTTTAATTATAATATATATGCATTTGGGTTTAAATTAAGTCTCCAGTGCTGTATTTATAATCTTTGGTTATTAGAGTGAAGTATTTCAAAAAGATGAAATGGATTGTGATTTGTAGAAAATTTAATTTTACTTAGCACTGGGATATCAACCAGTATTATCTTTATAAGGCTACCAAGTGGTACAACAAATCAGTGTATTAAATATCTGTAGTGCAGTACCCGGATGACTGACCAATATTGTTTTATTGCTCAGTCAACTGGGAACTTAAACATCGATATTACACACACAAAAAAACAATTTTTGCCGAGATAAGTCAATTTCTTTTTAAATTTCGCTAGTCAGCCTGATATAGATAATTATAATAACATTATATGGCTTTTTTTCGTGTAGTATTAGAATATATTGCTCTCGCTTTGGCAATATTGGACTCGTCTCTGACCCATTCAATATTGTCAATATATTCTTGTATCGCACTCAAAGCCATCCGATATTATGTAAATATCATATTGTTCTTATATGATTTGCTATTCAAACAAAAGATTAAATTTGCCGCTAACACATTAGTGGCATAGGTCGTGTCATATTCTGTGTTTACAATAATAGAATTAATGTGTTATGGGTGCATGCAAGGATACCAATATTTTGTGTTGTTCTGTTATTGTGATTGATCACCGTTATTTTAACTTTAAGTTCATTTGATTTATCTATTTTCTCCATGGTCCTTTTCAAAAGTTACAAAATAATTACAACATATATCATGATGATAAACAAATTCTATGACTATAACATCATGGACGTTAAAGAATTACATTGTAATACCAGCATACCATAATCTTAGAGAAGGATTGCCACATAAGCTAAGCTTGGTAATCCTGTATGAAAAAAACTAAATGTTTCCTTTATTCAAAAATGATGTTGGGGATGGCAGTAAAAAACAGATTTAACGGCCACTTTCATAAGATTTTGTGGTGTTTGAGTGATTTTTTTTTCTTCCCAATAATTTCATTTATTATATTCCATGTTGATTTCATATTGCCTTTAACCTATTCTAGTTGTTATGAATAATGTTTCTGCGTGAATTTAATATAACGTTGGTTCACACATTGCGGTATTTAAAAATAACAATTATCAAGGTTTCGAGCCGATGGAATGCGAATATAAAGTTTGTAATTTTTATTTCTATTCTTGATATATGTCATTATTTGTGACGCTTTTCTCTATCCATGATTTTTACAAGCCGATCGCCTGTCTGATTATCAAGATATTTATGATTGGAAATCAAAATCATTTTTTTGCGTTTTCCTAACGGTTTTCATAACACTACAGTCTATTGGGGAAACGAGTATGGTAAAACCGGTCACTCAAAGATTTTTACCTTTTGGAGTCACTTCTTGATCATTTTGAAGCGCAATTTTTTGTAGGGCTTCAATATTACACCATATCACAGACACTGATAATGATAACACATAGGGCCGAGCTTCTAAGATTTAACATTGTGAAACAATGCCTTTAAGTGTTGCATATTGACAGAATTTACGTTTCGATGCATTACATTTTCTACATCCTTAAAAAACGTGTTGTAATGAAAAGTGATCATGGTTATATGATCTTATATTTTCAGTTCAGTTCAGTTCAGTATTTATTTAATTCCATAATAAAAAACAGTAATATCAAAATTACTTATACATGATTAATATTAACATCGTACAATAATGACAGTAAAAAAACAAATAGGAATTAGGTTGCCGTATAAAAACCCTAGGGGGTTTGTCTGGACGGCCACCAGAAACAGAAAGCTAGTATAGGAATCATACAAAATGATATATCGTATTTAAATAAACAATAACAAAAAACAAAAACAACAACGAAAACAATAACAAAAACAACAACAACGAAAAAAAAAAAAGTAGAACATGAGCTAAAACAAAAACATATATGTAGACCGCACAACCCAAAAGAAATTTGCACTGTGGAGTAAGTGATTGTTTTTACGATGTATGGTTATTGGAAAGAAGATATAATTTAAGCTTTCTTTTAAATGAGTTCAAACCATTATAATAGAAATAATATCTGACGGTAAAGAATTCCATACAGAAGGAGCTTTATGTTTAAAAGAGTGTAATTCATATTGTTTTGTAATAGCAGATAAATAATATTTCATTTTATTTCGAGTATTATAATTATAAACTGAACAGTTTAAAGTTAACATATTGCATAAATCATTGGGTAATAAATCAAGCCTGTGTTTAAAAATAAGTATAGCATAAAAATAATTATTTAATTGATAAGCATTCAGTATGTTTAACTTTCTGAATAAGGGTTTAGAATGTACCAAGTATGAAGTTGATGATGCTATCCTAACAAATCTTTTTTGCAATATAAAAAGTGCTTCTTATTTGGAAAAATATGTATTAGCCCATACAACATTATATGATAAGTAGGGCAGGACTAAAGTATTATACAATGTGATAACAATGCATTTTGGTAGGATATGACATAATTTGCTGATGAAACCAATATTCTGGGATAACTTCTTTCTGACATAAGAAATGTGAGTCTTCCATGATAAATCATGGTCAATGTAAACAACCAGAAATTTCGTACAATATACACGTTCAATTGATGAATTATTGAGTTTCACATCTAAGTTTTGTGCAGTACTATACTTTTTTTTCTGTTTCCCAGTATAGAATAACATATAATTTGATTTATCTATATTTAATGTAAGTTTATTGGCATTAAACCATTTAGAAACCTTTAGTAGTTCATTATTTAGATTAGACGACAGTGATAAATGATCATTTGTTGAGTATAAGATATTGGTGTCATCAGCAAACAATATAAATTTTAATATTCGAGTAAATAATAGCCATTGTTAAAGCTTTCGTTTAAAGTATTTGTGAATATATTGTCGGTTAAAATAGCAAAAGATGCGTTTATTCTAGTTGTTTTATTAATTGGTGGATCTACTGCATGGAAAGAGAATAAATTAAGAAGAGTTGAAACACTTTTGTCTTGTATGGAAAGCAATGTGTGTACTCAAAAATCGCCTATTAAGTATACTTCCTTATTTTTTGAGATAGTTTTTTTCAAGGATATTTCTAAACTGTTATAACATGACTCAATACGGTTGTTCGGAGGTCTATACATTGCCCCGATATTATGTTTTTGCCCTTTAATATTGTTGTCAATTTCGATAAAATCTTGGAGCTAGCAACATTTTAACCTGCCATTTTCTGCTTGTAGGGCAGTGAGCACCAAGCTATCACTGGTACATGGCTCAGTCACTCAGAAAACACGTACCTCTGCTCTCCATATTCATTCTGACTTCAGACCGCATATAGGACAATAGCTTAGACTCCATGGGAGAAGTTTCAATAGTTGTTAACAAAAAGTTGGCTTGCACACACTAGAAAAATATGACATGCTCTTTTTCGGACTTGTTTTAAATTTAAATTTCAATAAGAAGGAAGCCCACAATTTGGTATTGTATTGATATATATTTCCACATGATTACGTCCCCATTGCTACTATTCTTCTCATATGTACATATTCGACGGTTTGATTGTATGTATTATTTGCACTATTCTCCTGATATATATTATACTTTTTTCTTTTAAACTTGCAATAGTAGTATAGTAATACAGCAACAACAACACAACTAGTACTTCTATGATACTACTACCTCTTTTAGTATACTACTATTTCTACTACCTCTACTATTACTACTACTACCACTACTACTACTACTACTACTACTACCCCTACCACTACTGCTAAAAATATTAATGATGATGATGATGATGATGATGATGATGGTGATAATGATGATGACAGGAAAGCAATATGACACAAATGAAATAATATGGAAAAAATAATAGTCTCATTATATTTTCCCATTTCTTCTAGACTGGCTCTGTACTTCTCCATCAAACATGGCCCGGCTCACTGTATTTTGCCTCTGGTTAACGGTATTGTGTCAGTGTTTCCTCATCATTCAATGCAGTAAGTTTTCAATTTACCAGTACATTACATTTGTATCATTACCAACATACTCAGCATAAACAGACCAAGCTGATTGACAAAGCCATTGCGTAAATACAATCTCCACATGGGCAGTATATGTCAGTTGTACAAAATTGAAGAAAGAAAACCCACTGAAACAAATACTAAATACGTGGTTATGAGTTATGGCAGTTGTATCATATTCAATACTGCTCTGACTGTACATTCTATGAAACGCGTGTGGAAGTATTCTTCTCAAAGGGTGAACAAAAAGGTATTCATGAAGCACCTCAATCACTTTGGCAGTGATTATTCTTAAAATGCAGTCTGTCTTGTACATGTTTTAAAATATCTGTGGATATTTGGGGTATTTTGAACCATAAGCTTATTACGAAAAAGTCTATATGTCAGTTTTTTTTAGCATGCGAGTAACTTTTGTTAGAGTTTATGAGAACAATGACCCCAAGACCGACAATGCCAGTCCCTAGGGCTTTCTGACCTATAGTATCCTCATCATGATCTAGATTTATACATGTATTTATTTGCATTGAATTGATTGGACTATTTTTACACTTCAACTTATATGAATTTCTTAGATTGGAACAAAAAAGGTTGAAATATCATAGCGAAAAAAAAATTGCTGTCGAAATGAATTTAGATATAGTGGTGATGATTTCATTTTTCCTAAAGACAGATTCAACTCTTTCAAACCAAATTCATGTATTCGTTGAATATTAATTTATTTATTTCAAAGTCTTTTGTTGAAACCGAATGATTTTAAAACATATTTACCCATAATCAGTCATTATTCAAGTATTCAGTAATCAATGTTGAACCCGTCGGGGGCGGGGGGGTGTGAATTGTACACAGAAAGACAGGGTCCGCTTGTCAGTCATTCGAAAACATTTGTACATTAGATGTTTGCTGTGTGTCTAGACAGATGGCAAAATGCACTGATTAATTTCTATTTTCGCATAGAAGGGAACCACAAATAGTGTATTTCTTTTCTTTTCCAAACTTTACGTTATTTTTGTTTCAAATGTACATTGTTTGAATGTGCTTACACTACGTTCGTTTTCTAATCCGTTGATATGTTATGGATGGAAATAAAACGATAAATCAATATAGGAATGTATAGTAGAATCTAAAGAGAAAATATGATACCACGAGATAGAAAATTATCTTGGGGAGACCAAGAGTATATCATTATTACACAATGAATTCCAATTGCAAGAACAATACCAACTCATCTTTCTGTTTTGATCAAGAATTACTCATCATTTTCCCTTATTCATTCTCTAATATAAGGATATACTGTTGCTCTCCATGTATTATCAAGATGTGTTTGACGTGATCTTAAATAATGATCAAAACACACTTTTGCCCATTAAGTTGGAAAAATCTTCTTTAACTTTTTTAAAATATAAAATGACTCTGATTTTCCGCAAGACAATATGGTTTACCAGATAGATAAAAATTTATTGATCAATCTCTTTGACTCTTTAGATCAGTAATGTTCTGAGAAGGTATAAACGTATCTATCAAGATTAAATAAAATCGTCACAATCATTTCATAAAAATAGATAAAGAAAAAAGCTTCCGCCTTTATGGGCAACAGTGCATAATGACTGTGCTAGTAGGTAGTCCAGAGTTGTATTTGCATAGTGACGATTCGGAACAATACCTTATTTGTATTATACAACCACAATGACATGGAGAAACATACAGTGCACACAATTATTTCTTTAGAAAGTAGTTCCCGCACAATCAGATATAATACCTGGTTTTCCAGGTAAACGACTTTGACCTTGGTGTTAAAACCTATCAAACGTATAGAGCAATATATTACAAGCATTAACGCATGAAAAAAACGAATGCCAGTAAACATATAATATTGACTATTTCCAGTTGTTTAGTATTTCCCTGTTTCTGTTATGCATGTTTTTGGTTCAGAACAGACACTTATTATAGTTATTGTTGCTGTAATCAAAATCACCATAGCATGTTCACAATATATTCATACAGCATATCATACTTGCATATTTGGAGCGCCAAGAGTGGCAATGTGCAAAACATGAGCGCGTGTGAACGCAAGACAGATTAATTTGAATGACAAACTCGCGAATATGGCCTGGAAATCCTATATTATTATTATTAATATCATTATTATTATTATTATTATTATTATTATTATTATTATTACTATTATTATTATTATTATAATTATTATTACCATGTCCAGGTATTACATTAAATTCCTCACAATCTGCCATTATTTGTGATCTAAAGACCCTCATGAGTAATACACAAGTGAATAAGACTTTTGAAAAGGAAAGCAAGACACCCATAGGAACCTGTAGAAAATAAGTAAAAGAGACCAAAGTCCATGTGCTGCACCAGGCACTAATATCCTTTGGCAAGATTATTAACCTACACTTGCTACTGGAATACTCCCAGGGCCCAGGGAGTGGAGATCGTACACACAGTGTGTGCGGGTGACGACTGAATCCATTGACGGGGGTAATATACAGTGCGTCCAAGAAAAAACGAAACCGAGAAGTATCGATGTTTTATCATAACTTAATCTCAACCATAATTAATGAATGATAAATATTTGGAAAGCTTAGAGTCTCCTCGTCCAGTTGATGCTATTCACGTGATGCATATTTCACGCATGTGTGATAAAAAGCAATTTGAAGGAAGGAAACCAAAAAGTAATTTGGCGGGCGGTATCTGAATTTCAAAGAAAAAAATCATGTTTCTAGAAGGTTCATTTTCTGCTCTTTCATATGATACATAAATAAAAAAAAAAATGAGCCGGGAATAACAAAGTTCTGTTTGTTTAAAGTATCCCTTACATTTTCATAATTTTAACAAACGAATTCGTTTTCACTGGGTGCCTGCCGTAGCAAAAAGTAGATTTGACAGAAGACTTAACTCCGTTTCGTTGACAATCAGCCATGCATGAAGACTCTCGTCTACGGCTGATTGTCAACGAAACGGAGTTAAAGGTAAAGACCAGTATTGGAAACGCCCCAATTTCAAAAAATGAAATGGAAGCTCTCATTACCAATCAAGTGAAAGAATATGTTTTGACCAATACATGATGATAAAAAATTTGCCGGGAAACCGCCTACTAATTCATATATTTGGAAAATCGGTTTCTCTCATGGTCTGTGAGAGATGCAGGGTAGTCCCATATACGTCTTTCTGTATATAGTGCTTGTAACTTTACGAAGAATGGGCCAAATTTCTTATCATTTTGATGATTCCAGAACCTTGCAGATGTTTGATGCTAGATGATCAACCTTTTCTGATTGATTCCACAACGTTTCTTTCACAATGCAATCGCATGACCATAACTGGTCTTTACCTTTAAGTCTATTGTTAATTTCGTTTATTGATAAGGCAAGGCAGTCAGTGAAAACGAATTCGTTTAATAAAATTATGGAAATGCAAGCACTACTTTAAACAAACAGAACTTTGTTATTCCTCGCTCATTTATCCTGATTGAGGTGTCGTATGAAATCTCAACTTTGTATTAAGCACTATATAAGCGGATTATGATAATTATCATTAGACTGGATATAAGGCCTACGCCCAATGTTCGTGATATTTAACAAATACATAACGAAGATCAGTCAAAGTACAGGTGTAATGAACATCGTCTGAATCCAATATTTTTCACTCATTTAAGATGTGTCATGATGTTTTGTTATAATGTGTACATGATAGGATTTATTTCTTGAACACACTGAACGCTACCGAAGATAATGTAGCCGAAGCTAAAACCAGGGTAATAGGGGCCAATTTCCTTTGAAGAAAAACAATTGTCAATGCTCAGTATGAGAGAGGAAATAAATCTCTTGTTTTCAAATATCTATTATCCCATATGAATCATCAGTCAGTTGAAACATAATCCTAACCTAAAAAATAACCATAATATTCCTAGATGTAGCCCCACCCCAAAAGGGGAAAAATCACAATGGGATGTGTCACCAAGTTGCCTAAAATGTTTTGAAAAGATGTTGTATCAGTCTAATGGACACGTTAACACAAAGACACAATTGCGACATTAAAAAAACACATTTTAAGCAACTTGGTGACACGTTCTAATATGACTTTTGTAATGGCACATTCATATTTTGTTTCATTAGATCTATATAACAATAGTAAATAATGTAAACATATCACATAAAAATGTTTAATGGAAAATAATATTCGTAAATAATATGTATGCAAACGTACATTATATTAAATGAGATTTAGATGTTCAGAGAACGACCCGACGGTAATTTAAATCAATTCAATTGTGTTCACACTGACCTTCTTGAGTATTGTACGAATGTGTGCAAAACGGTTAATTCTGACCAAGGAGTTATAACACAATTGGCCTGATTGTACTTGAATAACGTTGCCACATGGTAACTCATGTAATTGCACTAACACACATATCATTTCCCATACAGCCATACCTTCACTTTATTCTCGGGTTTAGACATTTACACCTCTCCCTCTTATAAGCAAAGACAATAGGTTCTGATATTACACCAAAGAAATATCAACAATGCTCAACGGCAACGCAAATACAATGTATGTGAATGTCACCTAAAGTTAACCTCTAGAGTTACACTTGATTTGATTTGATTTGATTTATTTATTTCTGTTTGATTTTCTTTACCTTTTGCATTTTTACAAATATATAACAAACAAAACATTGCAAATTTTACACATTTCAAAAGAATATAATGTCGAATAAAGTAACTAATCCAAAACATCAAACATGAGGGTTGGCGAAGTAAACAAAGTTTGATAGCATGACTACCCTCAATGAATACATAATAATACGAATATGGTGAAACAAATATTGCAGCCTTTTCACACACAGCTAAAATTCTATAAACATGACTAGTATAAACGTGTTTCGAACGTGTTTAAACTAATCAAGAGCCTTTCACACACAAAAATTTCGGTGCGATCGTTAATCGTTTCGTGATCAACTACTGCTCGTAAAATGCGCAGTAGTGCCATTGCGCATTAAAGGTCATGTCACATCAATTAAAGCGCATGCTTCATCCAGTTTAAACACGTCTGAAACACGTTTAAACACGAATAACCTTTCACACACAAAATCTCAAGCTCATTAGATACGAACTTCGTATCTGCAGCCTGCTTTTAGGGGCGTATAGATCGTGACTTTGTATCTATCCCAACATCGTATAAACGACGTTCACACTGGGAAATTTTGTCTATAAACATGTTTAAAATTTTACGATGATTCTAATCATCACTAGATACGACGAATTTTAGCTGTGTGTGAAAAGGCTG
>BEXV01001536.1:93539-106102 GCA_003118195.1 Hemicentrotus pulcherrimus
GATCTTGGAGCTGATGGCGATGTTTTTGTAGGTCCAGATGACTTTTAGTTTGGTCACTGCAGCTGTGGTCTGGGCTATCCTGGATAGTACTTCAAGCTTGGATCCATCATCCGATACTATAGCTCCTAGATATTTAAAGCTACGGACTGTCTCTAGTTTCTTGTTATTTATGGTATTATGTCGGTGATAATGCCATTGGTGTTATTTGTCATCAATCGGGGCTTTTCTGCACTGATCTGCATTCCATATGACGTGGAGGTTTTTTCAAGGTGATTTACCAAGTTGACTAGCTCTTGCTCTTGTCCAGCTGGCCGTCAATGTCGTCAGCAAAAAGCAAGTCTGTAATTGTTCTGCCTCCGATGCTGACTGTTCCTTCATGGTCTTTAAGTGCGTCATCCATTATTCTCTCTAAAAAAAGATGTTGAAGAGAGTAGGGGAGAGTAGACATCTTTGGCGAACTCCGATTGTGGTTCGGAACAATTCTCATATGTTGTTGTCAATGAAGACTGCGCTGGTAGCCTTTTCGTAGAGGCATTCTATAGGTCTGATCAGGTTGGCGTTGATGTTATACAGCCTCATGGTTGCCCATAAAGCTGCATGCCAAACTCTGTCGAACGCCTTCTTGAAGTCCACGAAGACGTGGTAAAGTTTTGCTGATGTTGCAGGTACTTCTCACAGAGTATTCTAAGTATTCTTCATTTATTATTCATCTAATCATGTATGAATGTTCTCTCATTCTAGCTTTATTTTTATTTTTTAAAGTTATTTTTTATATTTGTTATTGTCTTTAGGCTTTTCTTCTAACGATATATATGCCATTAAAAAAATCATTTACATTTTTTTCTATCAATCTGAGTAATGGCATCCTAATATTCATACTTAAAAGGGTGCAAATGAAATCTGGACAGTGACGTTTGCGTATCGTCAGTCATAAAACCATGGGGTCTGTCCATCATTGTGCTGCAAACCAAGAACAATCAGGTTTTTTTCTGGCCCATTTAATGATATCGTTTTGGTCGATTACAGTCTAGCACAAAGATTTTTGTCTTCATCTCTTTAAATGTACTTTGTTTCGTATTGTTTTCATTCTAATTTATCCATTCAGACCCGCAAGGAATCGTCCTAGATTTAATGACGAACAGGATGTTTTGGACTGATAGTCTGTTAGAACAGATAGTGAGTGCTAGCGTACTTGGGTCTAGCCGACGAACCATTATTAGTACGGGTCTTTATATCCCAAGGGGAATCACATTGTCTCAAAAAAGAGGGTGAGTGTTAATGAAAAACTTGTCATCTTTCTTTGCCTGTGTGTATGTCTCTCTATCAAACATACACACAAATACACACACACACGCACCCAAACACACACACATCGCGACACCGTATTTATGTTTAGCCAGTATATTTATATATATGTACAGTAATAAATGACACTTATTTGTAAAGCTTAGATCCTCTTCTTTCATTCAATGCAACTAATATGATGCATATTTGACGCATGAGTGATTGAAAACAATTTGAAGAGAGTGTACCTAGAAGTCATTTGGCGGGCGGTATCTGAATTTTAAAGAAACACACATTTCCAGTAAGAACACTTTCCGCCCTTTCCTATGACACCTCAATCAGGAAAAATGACCCAGGAATAACAAAGTTCTGTTTATTTAAGATAATGCTTGCATTTCCATAATTGATTTGAACGAATTCTTTTTAACTGGCTGCCTGCCGTAGCAACAAAAAGAGTTGACAAAAGATCCAAAGCAGGGTTCCCACTTAGCAGAGTTGTATAAGCGAGTTATGGCGAGTTGTGGTGAGTTGCCTCAAAGAACAGCTCTTCGTGTAACTGGGGATCACTCGGTATGGCTCGGCCTAACTCTTTCAGTCAGGTGGCCTGGCGAAATTATCGTTACTCGGCGGATAAAAGTGCCATTTTTGGTACAGGGCTTCCTTAGGACATACTGAACGATATAGCAGGCATTACTTTAAACAAACAGAAGCCTTCCCCTTTCCACAGGCTATGGTGTATTAGGGGCAGACCTCCTATAATGGTATTTTCAAACGTAATACAAAACGTATGAACATGGAAAGCAAAAAATCGAAGGCCAATAAAAATCAGTCAGCAATCAACCTGACCAACATGAGACTAAACGGTCAATTCAACTACAATACCCGTGTGAGTGTCTTTTTGTGCGTGTGTGGGGTGTGTGTATGTGTGTTCGTGTGCGTGTGTGTATGTGTATGTGTGTGTGTGTGTGTGTATACCATACTCTCTTAATAGAATCAACTCTCAAAGGAGTTATTCAACCCCTACTTTCGGAGTGGATTCAACTCCAAAGCCACTTATCTTTAATATGAATCCTTTCTTATATCTATACAATGACATACACATAATTCACATACACATTTTTCAGATACGAGAAAAATAATGTTTTTTCTCATTTTTCTTATGATAAAAGGAAATTGTACTGGACTGACCAAGGTCTATCAACTGGAAAGATTGAGATGTCAAATAAAGACGGATCGGACAGAAGAGAGCTAATTACCACACGATTGAAAGAACCTAATGGCCTGGCCCTTGATTCTCAAGGTACTAGAAATATCCCCGGTGGTACCACTTCATGTTCAATAGTGTAACGCATGATCGTTAAAGGAGTCGAAAATTACCCTCTATAGTGCCTAGTTTCAAAATACATATTCCACCTAAATGACCCCTTCTTGCGTGAAAGCAGGTACAAAATGGCCTCTTAATATTTGGGGATTATCTGGTACACATTCACAATGAAGTACTTACATTTTCCCATGTTTGCGAACCTCGTAAAAATATGACCCTTTCTCGCGAAATTTTGCCCATTCAAAAAAATACTATATTTTCAATCCCCAATTTTTTTTTTTGCAAACATCTTTGATGATTATACAGAAAACTTTCATCAGTTGGGGATAAAGATTACATGTAGTTTCTTAAGCTTCGACCAACCTTAATTTTGTTATGCAAGCTCTTATCTTATGATGAACAATTGTTTTAAGTGAAATGTATATACTGTGTACATGAAGGCAATGGGAATTGATACCACCTGGAAATAGAAAGAGTTTTTACTCTGGTCGTTCAAAATATCATAGAATTAAGGTTAAGTATATACTTCTAGGATGTTTGTTAAAAATCTTGCCCCCCGAGGGAAAGGGAAATGGGCATTTATGGGCGCACTCATCAGGGGTACAAAAACGGTCACTTATGAGAAGGAGCACTTATTAGAAATAAAAACGGGTACTAATCTGAAATAAAAAGGGGCACTTTACGAGTACTTAACAACATGGGGGACGAGGAGGGACGGTTTGTATTATCTTCAGTGATGAAGTCTCTCCTCATTATTTATTAACTCCCAGACTTATTTTTCCAACTTGTCTTCTGCAGAACAGCGACTGTACTGGACAGAGAGCTACTATGATGTGATCGAGTCAATTGATCTAGATGATCTATCTGATCGAAGAGATCACGTTTACGCTGCGACTGGTGATATAGTGGTCTTTGGCATCTCGCTCTATTTCACCTCCATCTACTTCACAGACTTCGCATCTAGAGGTCTCCATGAGGCAGACATTGGAGTTGTGGAAATCAGGGATATTACTGGATTTACAGCAGGAGCGCCTACCCATGTCAAGATTTATGCCGGTAAGGAGAGATCAAAGATCGAGGAAGAAAAATTCGATCAGAGTTATTATGAGTACAAGTTCGATTATTTTAATTAGTTATTTCTTATTATATTCATGAACCGAAGTACAAGTTCTTTTCTTATTGTTCAGGATTCTGTCAGATAAAGCAGTATTGAGAGGATAAAGTGTTTGATACAGTTCGATTTTTTTATGGTTACCAATACTTTTTTATGTCCAGATGTTATTTAGTCTTTAGAAAGCTGCCTCTGCTTTCCTGATTCGATTCTTAATGTCATTTGAACTTTGATCTGTTTTCTGTTATTGCCCCCCCCCCCAGGTACACAAAACACCTTCCACCTGTTTTAGTCTGACGCTGGCTATGTCAATGTTCAGGTTGTACTTCCTTTTGATAATAACTTTTTCACCTTGAGACCAACGTCACAGCTTGCCTTAGAGACCTTAAGGAGTAGTATATATTGACAAAGGGGATTGACAGGAGTATATTGACAAATTGTGGGGAGATTACACACCCCTGCCTGATTCCAACGGTTGCCTTGAACCACTCTGACCGCACTCTGGGATTGTTCATACAGTGCTTTTAGCTTATCAGCTTGCTAGGATAGCCAAAACATCCCATCGCCTTCCACAGGCCCTTCTGCCATATCGAATCAAAAGCCTTCTGAAAGTCGCTATTATTACAGGCTTCTGTTCTTTTCCAGGTATTTTTCAGCTATTTGGCTTTGCGTAAATATCTAGTCTGTCGTAGCCCTGCCTGGTCCGAAACCTGCCGGACAAATCAAACGGAAAATCCTTTTTGAATCCTGCCTGGGATTCATAGAGGATTTCTGCCGTTCTTTTGAAAATCCACCTTTGAAGGATTATGGTCAGTACTTTTCCAGCATGGGACAGCAGACTGGTACCGCTGTAGTTTCCGCAATCTAGTTTATCTTTCCTCTTATAAATTGGGGTTATAATTGCTCTTCCCCAGTCCTCCGGCAATTTCACAGATTCCCATATTTAGTTGCAGAGATAGTGAAAAATTTCTGTTCCTGTTTCTCAAGCTGCTTTGATTTCTTCGGAAGTGACTGTATCAAATCATGGTGTCTTATCCTTAATATTTTTTTTTTATTTTGCACTTATAATTTCCTCCTTCAGTATGTTTTGATTTGGGTTATCTGAATAACTGGTGGGTAGCCTGTTTGCTAATTCATTTTTTGGATTGTGTTCATTTTATAATTCGTCGTAGTTTTCTTTCCATCTCTTCTTTACTTCTGATTGTTCTGTTTGAGTTTTACCTGTCTTACTCTTAACTGATTGCATTGATAATAGATTATTGAAATATTAACAACAAAGATGGTAATGATAATAACAACGATAATGATGAAAGTAAGTTGATATTGCGCAATTTTCTATAAACATATAGTCAATAATTTCCAGTAAATTTGAAGTAAAGATAGGTGCAGGAAATGAGGCACAGTAGACTGCAAAAGGAAGATAAAAGTGTAGCAATAGAAAATCAATTAATAATATTGAGAAATCAATGTTGAATATATTTGTTCTTCAAAAGGAAAATCTGAATTGTAATTGATCTGAGCCTTTGCCTATTACTAGTGTATAAAAAAACACAATTAGATTATGTTTTTCTTTTAAATCCACAATTCTGAAAGCTATATACCGTTAAGTCTTTTATCAATGGAGCTTTGAAAGCGGAATTGAATACTTGAAGAGCCTTAAACAAGGATGCTTTATGTTTTCTCTAAATCGCACTAACTTTAATATTTCAATAACGCTGCTTGCATGGAATTGTTTACATTTATTCACTTTCAGACTTAACGTGCCCAGTTAACGAGTCTTGCCCCGGTAACAGTCGATGTCAGCTCGTTGCGTATAACACTCCCGAGTGCATTTGTATAGTGGGTTGGAAAGGCTTAAACTGCCTTACAAGTAAGTAAATGCTGTATTTACAATTTGGTTAAACTATTGACAACCTACCTTAATAAGTGTTAAGCCACCCTGACACTTTCACGAATTTCAGCCCCTTTTGCTCTGTGAGACAATCGATAGACGTTCGAGAGAAAATAGGGACCTTTAGATTTGCACGTCGACATAGTGGACTGCTACATGTGACGTCCTTTTAAGGCACTGTGATTTCCTTTTAAGGCACTTTGATGTCCTTTTAAGGCACTGCCATTGCCTTTAAAGGACGTTACACGTAGCAGTCCACTATGTCGACGTGCAAATCTAAAAGTCCATTCAAGAGAAAACCGAGAGATGAATAGAGCCAACCGAAAGATGGTCCTTTTAAGAAGACAATGTATGTACAACGTTAACTATACACACACTAAGAAAAAATGGTGCAACTATGAACCTTTAGGGGTTCAAACCGATGCAACAATAGCAGCACCTTTAGGGGTTAATTCCTGCACCATTTTTAAAAATGCAATCCTGCACCCTTTAAAAGGGTGCCAGGTTGAACCTTTTAGGGGACATGTTAGTACCCTTATGTTTCAATCCTGCACCTTTAGGGGTGCAAACCGATGCAACAATAGCAGCACCTTTAGGGGTTAAATCCTGCACCCTTTAAGGAGGGTGCCAGATTGCACCTTTTAGGACACGTGTTAGTACCCTTTGGTTAAAACCTGCTCCATTAGGGGTGCAAACCTATGCAATAACAGCACCTTTTGGGGTTAATTCCTGCATCCTTTAAAAGGTGCAATTCGGCACCCATACTCGAGTAATACTCGTGAAATTTGCTCGTACACAAATACACATTAAAAAGTCATGTTGTTTCTTGGTTAGTAATCATATAATCAATATATCTATTGCTAAAACGTGAATGTAATTGTAACATGATCAGACAAAATAATCTATTGGTTAATGATCATGCCGAAGGAAAATACAAATCACAAAATTGATGTGCATTGTCATAATTTCTTTAAAATTAAGATGAATGTATTTGTATGTGAACACGTGTAAAGTAATCATGAATATGCATGCATCCACCACCTTAATGACCAGTACATACACCTGAGAAGCGGACGAAGATTGAGATCTGTTATAACAAGAATTAGTCGCCGCATTAATTCATTCATTCCACTTTCCATAAGAGTAGTACAGAAGAGAATTTGAAAACCATGCAAAATACCCTCATTTAATTCAATTCAAGTTTATTTTTCATTTCCACAGAAATCAGAACAATATTTCATTAAAACAAAACCAAAAAATTGAACACGATAGCATGTGAATAATATCATTTACAAATACTTAAACTGCATATAAACAAAATTTGAATAACATAATACAACAAAAAATTGATATTTTCTACGGAAATGGAGGGACCCATTAAAAGGTGGATACTTGTAGATTATGGGTCCCTCAAAATAACAAAGTAGCATTACACAAATTAGCTTATACAGAACAAAAAACACAAATATATTAATATAAAAGTTTGCTCTTTGTTTTTAAAATAAAAAAATAAAAAATAAAGTAAAGACAATGACAAGCCCGTGAAGACACAACAGTAACAAGTAGAGACAATGTAAGACAGAGAAAGACATACAATAACAAACAAAAACGAAAATACAGCACAGACATGGACGTAACACTTCCAAAAACAACAAATCAGTTATTCTACATTCCGTATACTATTGTCAACACAAAACAGATTATCAGTAAAACGTAAGACCGTATAAATCGATAACTGCGCATATAATTATTAAAGAGAAAATAAGGGGAAAGTATGCGCATATTCTCCTCAAAATGACCAAGACAATGATGCATGGTGTATAATGTGTAAGTATTAGTGTGTGTGTGTGTGGGTGTCATTGACAAGTTACACGAATATTGTTTTAGTATACTTACTTTACTGTTGTACCCCTACTGTTATACCATATCAAGAAAACAAATTAACACAAAATATCTACTTCAGATTAGAGCATATAAGAATATTTGTTTTTTTAATGGAGGGTATGTAAGAAGAAAGAGAGTAGNTTGTGGGAAGGGTGCAAAATCGTATATTCCACCCTTTCTTGAACCCCTTTTCCTTCAATAGGGATCATTGTTATGTAAAGGATGCAAACTCTTATTTTGCACCCTTTTTTGCACCCTTTTGTCTTAGAGTGTACAGGTTCCACAGGGATAGCCCCTGTCTCCCTGGTTGCTTATCAAGTAATAGTAAATATTAAAGTGTCATGCTCATGGAACTTGATATTTCATCAAATTCAAGCTCTAAATTCTATCAATTGTTTTTCCATAAACTGTTCTTCAATGATTCGGTTACACATGGAACACGAACCTTAGACTTTCCCCATAGATCATTGGCCAAAATACATTATCGATATGGCACAAAATATAAAAAAACTGGAAAATAATATTGTGTATTTTTTAAGCTATCGTTTTACGCAATTTAAATGGCCCACATTTCTGTTTGGTGTGTCGTTGTTTTCCTTTTTGTTTGTTATCGTTGTTGGTGTGTTTGATTTTATTTTGTTTTTACTTTGTAGGAGTCACATGAACTCTCCCGAGCCCCCCATCAATGGCGTCTTTCGTCGACCCAAGCGATAGCTACATGGCTAGTACCACTGTAACCGTTACGTGTGACAATGGCAATGACCAAGCTGAGTGGATTTGTAACGCTTTTACAGGAAACTGGGACGAAGAGCCAATCGACTGCTCCGATCAGTCTTCCGGTATTCTTTAGCTCTTTAAAAAGAAAACGATCACAACAACAATACTATCAATAATGATAATAATGGTGATAGTGATAACAATAATGATAATAACCATGATAATAATAATAATCAATCATCATCTTCATCATCATAACAATACAATAAGAAAGAAGAAGAAGAAGGAGAAGACGAAGAAAAGAAAGAGGAGGACGAAATAGATGAAAGAGAAAAAGAGGAAGAAAAACAAGAACAAGATGACGACAAAAGAGAAAGAGAAGATGATGATGATGTAAGACTATGGTCCTGTATACCAAGAGTATCCTCATCAGTATTAATACTGTTTTTCCAAAGGGCCCTGTATTCGCGTTTATACCCCGGCCCTATCTTCAGCCTACTTTCTGAATTTAAGACGTCAAGCATTAATTTCGATGAATTTCTTTCTACTAGTTACCTTGATTACTTCTCCTGGGTGAAGAATAGAAATCGCAAATAATGTCTTCCACATTTATGACTCGGCAGGAATTTGAACCCTGACGTTGGGGTCGTAAGTCGGCCACATTGAGAAATAAAAAAATCTACGAGACTGCTCTTTTTGTGGAAAACAATTTGTTAAAACCTTCTTTAATAAACACGATGAAATTAGTAAAATGAGGAGAATATCTGTCTTTGATTAATAGCTAAAATAGGCGTGGAATGTTGTTTATGTCTTTTCTCCTGTCAGCATCGTAACAAGAAAAGCTCCTGAAACCTCTTTCCTGCCAATTTGTGGGATATGGAATTAGGTATAGCATTTGAGGTTATGAAACCAGCAATGTGTTACATGATACCAGTGTGGCAACTAAGCAACACAATGTGCGTCTTCTTTGCTTAGAGAAAAGTTGATTAATCTCGTGAAAACGTGTTGTTCTGGATAAACGTGATGACAGTATGAAGTTTAAACACATTTTTTAAAGCTTACACCCACTTCCCCCAGTAAATAGAGATTTTTTTCTTCAACATTTGACATTTTTCCCAGGAAGCATCACATTAAAAAAAACGCACGTGATTGCTGCGGTCGCGTCGTCCGCAGTATACCCGATTGGCCCTAGCCTTTAAACAAGGCCACTTGTCTGTTAGACGCCGAGCGACTAAAACGAGACTAATCGCGAAAACCCGGGTGAACGAGAGAGCGAGAAGGGCTGCCAAGTAGCCTTTAGTAATGTAATTTCGATTTCTTATGTTAACCTTTGTTTCCGACTCGAATTCGCTACCGAAATGGTAGCGTCCAATCAGCGAACGTATCCTCGCATTGGACGTCAGCATATCCATCACACACACACACACACACACACAGATAGACACACATGCACAGTAAACTCTACGTAATACGAACATATGGTCTAAGACCTCTGACCTCTACAGCGAACGAACACGAGTTGGACTGGATCGCCGTTCTGATTGGTCAAAATGTATCTATGAATAATTCATGCGGAGCAGTGAAAAACACTTTCCAAAAGGCCTCGTGACATTCGTCACTCGGTCGCGCGTTCACCTGGGGTATCTAGACTCTCCTCAGCCGCTTAGTCAGAGTCACGAGGCTTTGTCAAAAGGCTAGATTGGCCCCAAATCAGGCCACGGGAAAGGCACGCGTAGTCTTGTCAGGCTACACTCCCTTTAAAGTTTACCTCGTAATTTTGTTACGGTCTCGGTTTACCGCTGCATATCCGAAATTTAACTAGATGCAATCTGAAAAAAAGGTTTTAGGAGTAGAGGATATGGATTGTATGCTATATGTGAATTTTGTCTTTAAAGGGAATTTATTTATTTTCTTGTTTTAGATCAATCTATAGCAATATACGCGGGGATTGGCGGTGGAGTATCGATCTTCGTGCTGCTGTTGTTTATATGTACATGTGTCTACTGGTAATTATCGGACCTTTTTTTCTGTGTTAAACAGACGTTGTATTATCTATATAATGGAGATTATTAGCAGAAATTGTCATGCAAAAATTACACCGTCGTTCTAAAGTTATTATTCTTTCCAAAAAAGTATTTCATTTCCTTTCGGATTAATGTGTTTCTTGTAAAAGTCAGATTTTTTTTCCTGCGGCTCTATTTTATTTGTTCGTAAGCATGATAAATGTAAGGAAATGTTGAAAGTGTATTTGATGTCATACGGGATCGTTAGTTTATACATAAATTAATTTTCACCCAGGGACATACCCCTGTAGAAAAAAAAACTACTAAGCGAGGAGAGAATGTATTTAATGTTTCAAAATATTTACGGGATTAGATGAAAATCAATATTGTGGTTAGTGTGATATGAGGGGCTAATTAAAGACTCATTGATTTCTTTTTATGAACAGGACGAAACGCAAACCACAAAGGTCTTCTGTCGCCGACCCCGTTCAGCCTGCCGCCCCACCTATGAGCGCTGTTTACACTGCAGGAGCCCAGCCTGGCGTAGTTACAGTCCCTCATGCAACCAACTCTGTTAACCAGACAGTCCCCTACCATCCTTCTCAGTCAGTTGCTATGCCGGGCAATCAGACCACCAGCTCTGTAAACCAGACAGTCCCCTACTATCCTGCTCAGGCAGGTGCTATGCCGGGCAATCATGCCAACAGCTCTGTTAACCAGACAGTCCCCTACTATCCTGTTCAGTCAGGTGCTATGCTGGGCGATTCTGATAAGAAGCAGCTCGAGTCTGAATACGAAATTTCCTTGGACGCGATGAATGGACCTACTGGTGCGGCAGCATATCCAGGGCAGTATCCAGAGCAGTCTCCAGGAATGCAACCCGGAGCGGGAGCGCCTCCCCCTTACTTCACTAACCCTCAAAACTAAATTACATGAATAAGTAATAAATGATGAATAAATAAGTACATACCTAATCTATATATTAATTAGCAAATTAAGAATTGGATGGGTGGATAAATGAATGGATGAATAAATAGATGACTAAAATAACAAATAAGTAAACAAATAGATAAATAAACAAATAAATTCATAACATTCATAAATAAATGAATTAAACAAATATAATATAAAATTATCTAACGTAAAAACAGATGCTCAGTCGGTCCCTATTTCTGAAGAATCGGAAGAAAGTTTAATACTTTATGTGTCTCATAAATGATGTGGAAACATTGCCTAGAAAAGGGTAAATTGTTTCTAGAAAATTGTATTCAAAATATATTTTCGATAATATGCCAAACATAGTAACATTTGTGGATATTCATTTTTTCAAATTCAAATGAATTTTCACATAGATATATGTGCATACGTTGTAGTAAGATTTTAACCAGTCTTTAACTATTATCATGAACATCCTCATTATCCTCATCAGAATTTAACCTCATTACGAACAATTTTGGTAGGCACCTCTCTAGCTAATACCTGTATTTTTTTCAAAGGGCCAAAAATTTGGAACATTTTACCAGTATATTTTAAAACTGGTCCATCACTAAATGTTTTTAAAAGGATATATAAAACCTTATTACTCAGTAAATATATTAGCAATGTTTGATCAGGTTCTTGTTTTTGTTTTTGTTTCTTTTGTTTTGTTTTGTTTGTTTTGTTTTGTAGTGTTTTAGTTTAGTTGTTTTGTAAATCTTCTGGGTATATATGCTTGGATATGTACTTACTCTGTAAATCTTCAATCTGGTCTTCCCATACTCTCTTCTTATCCTAATTTCAAATTTTTAGTTTTTTTTATAGGTGGCAGCACCAATAAGGTATTTCCTTTCTAGCTGCCTCCTCATTCACATAAATTTTCACTTTTCTCTATGTTTTTGTCCAGATCCCCTTTATACTGTACTATTATCTTATGTAATGTTTGTTTATTTTGAATATATATCTTGAGATTTTGTATGTTATTGTATCTACATGCAATTGTTTTTTTGTTTAAATGATGAATGGAATAAATTTGATTATCTTATCTTGATTATCTAACAGTTGTAACGTGACTGGCGTTTAATACTCAAGCTAGTTTTGTTTGTGATTCTTTGTATGAGTCATTTGGCACAGGACTATTCAGCGCTAGTTACTAGGTGTCCGCTTGAAAAAGAAAAAAATATGAGACCTGTGCGCCGACCCACCAACCACATCAGTAAAATAAGAATACCCAATATGTAACTCCGGCCCGAGCCTGCTATCTACTGCTGATGGGAAATTGGGAACCGTTGAGGTTTCTACTGTTAGCACGCAGCGTGTGCGGTAGGTACACAGTAGACCTCGCTCATGCTTTAATATAAGTATAATGTGAGT
>BEXV01001537.1:33123-58341 GCA_003118195.1 Hemicentrotus pulcherrimus
AAGTCCACTGCACTCCTAATACTAACAGGCAGTGGAGATGGTGCACACAATGTGACTCTCTAGTCAGAAGGGGCCTCTTCCATTCGTGTTTAAACATCACTTGATTTTTAGGATCATGTATTTAGGACATGCAGTGAATTTTTGGAGTTGCATGCTTAAATATTATGTGAGAGATGAGGACCATCAAGATATATCATGTGCTTTGTATATACATGTACATTTAAATATAATATACATGTAACGGTAAAAATATAGGACTGTAGATGTATGATGTATCATTGAAAATTCTGGTGTATCCATGTATTTGCATGTTGGTATATATGTAGATGTTTTTATACACGTACATGTACATATGATATTTATGTAACTATGTTTATTCTAAAACCTACTTTAATCTGAATTGTTCTTTTCTATGCAAGGCCAGTGGTATATGAGCTTAGAAATATGTACATTTGTAAATGAGCATTTTAGCTTTTAAATACAGTAAACAAAAATACAGATTGTGAGTAAAACATAGTTGTTGCATGCAATTTAAAGCACATTTATGATGATAGTGTTCTTGATAGAAATTAAAATTTGAAGAACTTGAACTTCATACCTATCCTATATCATTGCCATCATTATCACAGTTGATTTTGCAAGAAATCTTTCAGTATGAAACTGTCTCAGTGATTTTTCTACATACGGTATGTGTTGCTATGCTCAGTGTGGATTGTTTTTGTATAACAATGTTACATGCAATATAGAAAATACCAAATTGTCAAACTTATGATGTACATGTATTTTAAGCCACAACTCAAATTTGCCTGCATTTCCCATCTTCTAGATAATGTAATCGGTCATGGTGGACAAAATGAGATCATTGTAGATTATAAATTCTCTTCAGAGGAAAAAATTTCAAAAACTTGGTGCTAATAACAATAATCATGCAAGTAGCATTTAATTTAGATTATGAATGCCGATATATTCATTGTAGCTATATTACTATATGTATGCTAAATGTAGCTCAGTATATACTGTGCCTTTACTGAAGAGGCACTGGTTAGAATTATTCTACTAAATAAATGCTATACAGCGTAGAAAATTTGAATCTTCCTAACATGTATAAAAACAAAATCTTGGTAATAAACTTTAATTTGATTTCAATTTCAATGTGTAGTTGATAGAGAATAGCATAGCAAACAGTGAGGTATAGTTATGTATATTAAGGCGAAAAGAGTTACAGGTATAGAAACTTTGAAAGAGTTTTAAGGGAAAGAAAATAAAAAGAAGGAATGGAGTGCCACATGTATGTAAAGATGATATAGGACACAAAGGGATTCGAGAGTTGTCACAAAATCTGGTCATGTTATACCCTGTACATAGATGTTTAGAAGAAACAATTCAAAGTTATTTTTTTCATAGTATTGTTTCAACTATAATTCAGTTCTTTATTTAAATTGTTGTGGCCATGTTGAAAGGATATCAGTGAATCATGGGAGCTTGAATTTGTTTTCCACAGAGATACATTTTGGCATACCAGAAGTATTTGCCTACAAGTTTACTATGTAACTCATATTGAACACTGATCTTCCTTTGATTTCACATGCTTTACTTCCATGTAGATGTTCTGTATTAAGAGACATAATGTTCACTCCCTGAGCTGCATGGTGACACACAACACATTCTATAAAAGCCAAAGAGTTCAGTCAGTATTTCATGCAGACCCAAACTATTGTCCACAAAGTATTTGACAGGTGTGGTAGCAATGCTGTTCCTATAAAATCAGAACAGCAATTAATTTCATAGATAAATCAAGTTTGTTACAAGATAGGACAAACGATTGAATAAAATTAAGAGACAACAATTAACCATTTTCTTAATGTAATCAAATTTCAAGGTTGGGTTTCCCTTTAAAACTTGTCAAGAAGCAGAACTATATGTAAGAATGTTTCCTTCCTGTGTTTTACAGTAATTATTTCCAGATGTTATGATCAGTAAGCTGTAAGAGAAAACAAATGAAAGTCAAGCAAATAGCTGTAACAAAAAAAAAAATCTTTTCAGACCAAGGAAGTATGAATGACTGACCATGTTCTCTCAATATACCAATGCTATTCTTGTACGGAGTAAGTGCAATGGTATCAGTCGAAGTATGAATAAATAAAGACATATGCTATTAAAACAACATATCTTTCTCTTATTTGTGTACATTTTCAACATGTTAAGTGTATTGATTGACATTCAACAAATCTTCAATGCATGTTGTACAGTATACAAATACCCATACCAGTAATGAACTTGAGTTGTACAAACATAAATGTTATTTTATTGATTTGATTTATTGATAAAAAATAAAATGTTTGTCATCTACTGGCATACATTAATGCAGGTAGATAGGTAGATATGAATTTCGAACACGATTTTCATTGATAAAATATATATTTAAACATAGCATTCTTTCATTTGGCTGAAGGTGGTTATTCTCATTATTCATCAATGTTATAATCACATAAAAAAAAAAATTCTTTTTCTTTAAAGCACCTAATTATTCCTGAGTAATCAATCTTAACAGAAACCCAAAATCGTTTGTAGTAGTACCGGTACATAGGGTACATGTAATTCACCAATCCCCAGAGTACTGAAGGGGATGTCGTGGAAGAACTAGATTATTCAACAGACCTTTAATGTTTTTATCAATCTTTTGTACAAAATAGCAGATCTGGTATTTCTAACTAAAATACATACCGGGAAGCCGAAATTGTGATGGTTAATTCCATGGAACATTCTTTAAGATACAATACATTACATGTAGGTATTTCACTTGCTATTAGAAAGCACTTAAAACAAAAATCCACTTGTATTAAGACCACACTTTTGAAACCAGCTTACCCAAGGAAAAATGGCTTGTGATATTAGTAAAGACAGAACAATGGTTGAAAATTCTTTGTTGTTCAAAGACAAGGTCAAATGGTAACCAGAGATACATACAAGTACATGTTAAGACCTCCTATCAAAAAAGAGAAGGGGGAACTAAAAAGTTAAGAACAAGAAATGATGGTAATCTATTTCAGAAACACTCCTTCGTTTGATACTTGTCCAATGAAATGTCACAAGTTAACAGTAATATGGTGAGTTGTATACATCAGAATTCAAATATATATATATATATATATAAACAAGTCCAGTTTAAAACAATGACAAATAACAACGATCTATATGTATTTTATCATGGTATCACTACACTCATATAGGCAGTGATGTTGAGTTTTTCATGACATTTTGGAATATCAAAAACATGGCTTAAATATAGGATGGATCAAAACTGTTTACCAAGCATATTTTTACCCAAATTTATCAATCCTGCTTCACAATACAGAACAAAGAGAAACATATATCATTAGGATTATCAAAGAACAAAGAAAAATGTTAAAGAATGAAGCTTTTATTCAACTTCAAAACATGTAATATGCACTTGAAAATGGGGAAGTAAAAAAAAAAAAATGATTGTATACAATAAAGGGGAATGGAATGAAAGATAATAGCCACAAGAAAATTAGATAGTAATAGGATATGAAGGAAAATTTACTCATGAATTATTTACCAAACACATTACTTTCTTTCCCACAGATATCAAAAGCTTTTGGCAGTCAAACGACATGAAAACGAAAGTAAATACTGATAAAGTTTCTCTTTTGACAACTATACAGTAGTGCAGTGCACATAATATCAGTACTGAACATGATTGTCTTTGGCTTAATGTCACTGTAGTACAAACTGCAGCATAATTCAAGCTTAATTATCTCATTCTCAAATAATTATAATAATACCGGTAATAATATCAAATGCCCAAGGAGCACTTGTGAAACAAAAAAGAAAGAAGAGATAGATCACATAAAAGCATCTGCATTATAAACAGAATATATTGGAAAGAACATACAAAAATGAAACAGATATGTTTTAAGATCATTTTAAACACTTCAACTGATCTGCTATTACCAATCTCGAGGGAGAACATTCCACAGCGAAGGCCCTGCATGAGCAAAGTTTCTCCCCCCTCCCCCCCCCCTCACTTAATATTGAACTTGGGAAGAACAAGACATCTGGAGCTTTGTGAGCGTAAAGATCTAGATGGAATGTAGTACTTATCAAAGTACATGTAATATTGTACAGTGGAGCAGAGCCATGGACACAACGAAAGAAATGCAAAAGAACTTGAACAATAATTAACCTTTTGAAATAAGGTTTCTATATTATTGAGATTTGCGTTCTCTTTAATATATGATTCTGTGAGTGCCCTATTCTAATGAGAGTATGTAGACAAAATGGTCTATTCACTGGTTACTTATATGTTTATTGCGAGCGTGTATTTGAAATTGCAAACACTCTTCACAGAAGTAATATATGATGCTCATATTCTGAACATAGTATCGCGATTATGAACCCTGAACATAGTATCTGGCATTTGGTCCACTATTATATGGCTTCTTTATTTTGAGGAAAATGAATTTATCCAGAGAACATACAAGAGTTGCTATCATAAGAGTACCGGTATACAACTGATATAAAATATAAAGTAAGCAAGTAAGCTGCTCGCATATCACATTCTTGCAAAAAATAATGATTGGTGTGTTTTTGTTTTTTTGTTCAATACAGAAATGAATATTTTCAGACAAGAACTTCAAGTAATACTGTATTTCATCTCCACCTTGTAATTACTAATAATTGTACATTTCCTGCTTCCTCTCCGTAATCAGTTAGGCAGGTCTGGTTGGATTGAGATACAAAGTTCAACACGTTTCACTTATCATTGATAAAAATAGTCCTATTTTGATTGCTACTACATGTATCTCAGCTCTCAAAATCAACTCGCGCGTTGCTTCTTCTCTAGTTTCCTTCTGGCTGGCTCGGTCAAGACTAAAGGCTCCTGGATGACCGTTGCAGGCCATTTGTTGCCGAGCAGCTCAACTTCAACCTTTGACCCAACCTCCTGGAGGTCCATGGGAAGGTATGCGTATGCGATGGGTTGATTCAGGTGATAGCTGAAACATCCTGATGTAGTGTTACCAACAACCTAGAAAAAAAGGAGAGGGGAACAAGCATAAAGATTATATATCGAAGGGAGGGATTCCATGATTAATATTATTTCTACCTTGGGTCAGGGAGAGTGGACACAATTGTTTTCAAATGGGATCATGAAGAGAAAGCAAAAGTAATTTAAAAGGAGGATGAGATACATTTACACATGTTGAAAGATATATAATAAGTCAAACTTAATAGTTATCAATGTAATATGAAGAGTGGCAAATAGAAAAAAAGGGTAATTAAAATAAAAAAGAGGGAAACTTTAAATAATTTTCAAAATTGGATCACAGGGAGAGGGTAATAAAATTTCTACACAAACAAAAATAAGCCTACAAGGATTGAAATACAGAGAGAAATGACAGAGAAAGCTACATGTAGATGCAGATTTGGGCATTTAACCGTTTCGCGACAATCCACATTTTGAGGTTTTGCTCAATACCTTTTGATTCTGAGTCCTACAAGTATGCCACATGCATGAGTAGAAAGGACAACAAATTTTGTACACACAGCATCCACTTTTTTTTCATGACTATACTGCATTTAATGCAAGTAATTAAAAAAAAAGAAAATATGATTTACAATCCTGAACTTGGCAACATATTGACAGTTTCAAAGACATTATTTTACAATAAAAATTCACAATTTCTACAACTTTTTGACAACAGTCTCTCCCCTGGATATTGTTTTCAGAGATTTCACATATTATTTGAACAATGTAGCAATAAAAGAAAAATATAATTGTTGTCAATTTGAACAACAATATATGATCAATTTAGCCCTGATCATTTATCCTGTCCTGAAAGGGTTAATAAAAAAACTAGATGAATAAAACAACTGATATTTTAAAAAAAGGGAATAAAGATCTCCCATGAAGATAGGAAAACAGATTTAGGTGTACCTTAACTTGAAAAGCTGTAAAATGTTACACTGTTTTATATTTTATATTTTGTGAAATACTATAAGTATTACTTGTTGTGAAGCAGGTAAAGATAAAAGAAATTAAATATGAGAGTTACAAAAAAAAATTGAGAGAAAGTTTTTGCATACCTTGCCGTCTACCCAGATTGTTTCATTGCCCTCTGGATCAACATCTTCAGCATCGACCTTGAGGAGCGTGACCTTCCTGGTCAGACCATCATCATTGATCTTCTGGACCGCATCCTTACCAATGAACGCAGCTGGCTTCTTGAGTTTGATGAATGGAGATAGACCAGCCTCTAGAGGATTGTTGTCAGTCAACATCTGTTCAGAAATTAAAAAAATTATTTCATTGTCAGGGATTGTCAAGCGCACAGACAATATGGAACACATCAAGCAGGATCTTTTGGATGCTGTCAACGTCTCCTTGTACAAGAACAAAGGGGAGGAATTCCCTGTTCAAACTACAGGAGGAATTACATTGCTGCCCTTTGCAGGAAATATTGTTGCTAGAGTCATTCTGGGCAGACTAACTCCTACCATTGCTGAGCAAAACCTACCAGAAAGCCTGTGTGACATGATTGTTGTTGGCCTGGTGCAATAGCCGAAACAGCGGCCTGATGATTGGTCGATCACCGTGTGCATCGACCAATAGGCATCGTGCGTTATTTTTCCAACTATCGATCGAATTATTGACCGCTCCATCGGTCCTCCCGAAAAGTATAAAAAGACCCTTGCTTACATTAGTTTTTATCACCTGACGAAGTGTTGCAGAAGCGCACGAAACGTCGTGAACTTTAAGATTCCTTATTGACCACATTGCGAGACAAACGAATATCACTAGCGATATTATTTCCGATGATTGTTATCCTCCAGCAGATCCAAGGAAAATGCAGGTAGCAACATATGGACTGAATGCAGCTTTCATAGATCTGAGCAAGGTCTCATCTAGTGGGCCCCCAAACCAGTCAGCCATTTTAATGGTTCTTTCTTCCCTTTAAACTAGTACCATTCATATCAGGTAAACCGTTCTAAATAGTTAACAAGGGGAGCATGTGTGTAACGGATCAGGTTGTACAGCATGCATGTGCAGAGTATGCGCGGTACATAAGAAATGTCTTACCTCTGATCCCCATCCACGGAATCCCTTCTCAATCCTGAGTACATTCATCGTATAGAGACCAAAGTCACATACACCATGCGGCTCACCAGCCTTCAGCAACGCTTCGTATAGTTTGGCTGAATCGGATCGGGCATGATATAACTCCCAGCCAAGCTCACCTATAAGGAGTAAAAAAAATTATATAATAGCTTTTTAAGAGAAAAAATAAAATCCAACTTACAATGAAACCAAGCTTCATTATCAGCCCTAAAATATTATTTGGTTAGAAATTGAAAAAATGAATACTGTATACACATCTGAATGTGCAGTGGTGTGTATAGATCTTATTTATAACTTTATTAGCATTACCAGTATCTACATATTTTTTTCCCCCCAATTGATTTATTCATTTAAGTTAACTTTTATTTTTCAGGAAGGGAGGGCAAACAGAGCAAATTTGAAGATAGATTAGCTGAAAATTATACAATAACACTCCAGGTCTTCGTATTTTCAGACAAAGCTATGAAAATTAACAAACTGCTGATGGAAATTTTTTAACTGACAACAGTGCTTAACATACATGCAAAATAATCTGTCCAGATCAGTGAAGAAACATAAATTAATATGATAGAAAATTGGTCTACTACCAATCAGTTAAAACTTACCTGAATATGTAATCCTAATTGCGTAACACTTCACACCTCCTAGTACTATATCCCTAGCTCTCATGAACTTGAATCCTTCTTCGCTAACATCAGAGTCTGTCAGAGCGGCCATGATGTCTCGAGATTTGGGTCCAGCTAGACCCAGAACACCCTGCTCCTCTGTGACGTTAGAGCATTTCACATCCAGTTTCATCTCGAAAGCCTTCTGCTCAATCCACCTGTACAAACACACAAATACTTGAATTAAATATGACTTCTTATGGTACCATTGCAAAGATTAAAGGGTCTCCACAAGACCCACTTATAAAACTTATTTGATTGTTCGTCGATATTCATACTGAGAGAGATGAGCTCTTAAAACTTTATGCTTCCATTTTCTCATAGAGCTATACTTCAACACCTCAACTTCATGTAGAGAAATACCATTCACACTACCAATGTGCAAACAACATTTTTGAAGAGCTAGCAAAGTTGTATAATTACGATCTTGTCGATCATTTGAAATTGTAACTCATGTAAAATATAATTTACTTTTATCTGAGTGATTGATTGACTTCACTGACAAATAAGTGTCCAGTTTTAAAAGCATCCTGTTTCATTCTTTTGAATGGTTACATTGTTTTGATGATCCTTGCTAAATGCCATAAATTCACTGCCTCAAAGTTAATGGACTCCCTTCTTGGCTATTCTATTTGTACGTAACCAACTTTTTAAGACATTTCATTGAAAAAACTTTTCTGTAGTACGAAAAAATACTGTTAAGTGTCCAGTAATAGGTTAACACTGTACGTTACAATTGTCCTGACACTAGCTAGCTTTATTCTAACTTAAACATTTTCATACCCTGTTAATTTGTTTAATGGAATATAATATAAAATCATGAGTATTTCTTTGAAACAAGAAGATATAATGTGACCTTATCAATGACCTTTGACCTACCTAAGGTCATGTATCTCAGAGCCTGCTCCTGTAATACAGAAGTACTCGTTATCTGCTGTCTTGGTGACTGTAAGCTCTGCATACACTTTACCCTTGGNTAGCCAGCTTTATTCTAACTTAAACATTTTCATACCCTGTTAATTTGTTTAATGGAATATAATATAAAATCATGAGTATTTCTTTGAAACAAGAAGATATAATGTGACCTTATCAATGACCTTTGACCTACCTGAGGTCATGTATCTCAGAGCCTGCTCCAGTAATACAGAAGTACTCGTTATCTGCTGTCTTGGTGACTGTAAGCTCTGCATACACTTTACCCTTGGGTGTCAGCATGTGACCTACGCTACATCCTCCAATCTGAAAAAAATAAAATGAAATAAAATAAAATAAGTGGTGTTTTCATACATTTTAGAACATAAATTCGTCCTTGTTTTCACGAAGTGAGGGTAGTGAGGAAAATCGTAATGCAAAGTGAATGCAATTTTTTTTCACTACCGTCACTTCGTGAAAACAGCGACGAATTATAGAATACAACTATTCAGATACTTCCATTCCTAAAGCCTGACATGATCACATAATACATATGTATCTGCATATCTCTGATACTGCCATAATGAAAGTATGAAACTAATTAGTTATAGAGGTATCACGGTTGAGTGGATATGTCACCGGACTATGGATGACAATGTTCGTGGTTCAAGTCCCACCGCAGCACTAATATGCTTTGGCAAGATATTGATCTACATTTGCCCCACTCAACCCAGGTGAGGTAATGGGTACCTGCATGGTAGGATTATTCCTTCAAATGCACTGTGCTTATGCACGATACAAGAACGGACTATTACTATTAAACTGCAAATCACAAAATGCCACAACGTTCAGGAAACCCTGATAATCAAATGTGAATTCTCTCTTTATTTTAAGGCAATTTCATAGTTACTATGAAGAAAAGGAGACAAATAGAAACACAGATTACTGAAAGTCTGATAAAAAGCAGACAAGGGGTAAACAAAGATATATATTTTGTGATAGTCCAGGGGGTGTTTCACAAAGACTAAGATTGAGTTTAAGTTTGACTTTACTATGGCAGGCTGTTCACCAATTACTGTCATTAGTCTCTAAAGTGACATACAAATCATGGTCAGAAATCTACTGAATTTACCTTTTTTGATAGTTGATTCCTTTATTTAAAGATCATAATTAAGAAACCAATGGTGAGAGCTACCAGTGGGCCTACGGCCTGCCAATCTGACTTTAAGTCAATCTTGGGGTCAGATCTCTGATAAGGGAAATCCCCTTTTTTACTTACAGCAGCAGGAAGCTTGTTAGCCAGGAGGACATCCATCAATTTAGTTGCGTCAGGACCTTTGACAACAAACTTAGCAAATGGGGTCAGGTCAATGATACCAGCTTTGGTCATCACCGTCTCATATTCCCTGCCTACAGGTCCATGCCAGTTGGTCCTATGGAAACTAGGCTTGTACCCAGCTTCGTCTCCTTCTAGAGCAAACCAATGAGGCTGCTCCCACCCTGCAAACAAAATTTTAACACCATATCAACTGACGTTCATACTGTTGAAAAAACAAAGCCATTTAGAACAGATGACAAAGTTTGACTCCATGCTGGCCAAGTTGACAAGGTTGCTGGGACCAAACCATTTCTTTGTTAAACAATGGTATGGTGATCACACAAGCTCCAAACACTGGATCTGCCCTGTTCCAGCCCGTTCCTTGAATGATTTCATGGTGCACTTATTGTCAAGGCTCTGTTATTTAGAATCATTCACCTGGATAACGAGCCAATGACGTTAGCACTTTGGTGCTTCCATCGTACAAAATATAAACAGGTCAAACAAAATATTGACAAGGTTCCTGTTCCCATCTTAAAAAAAAAAAAAAAAACCCAAAAAATACATAATGACCAGGTGACTTACACATGTCTCTTTTCTACACTGTANAATCTGACTTTAAGTCAATCTTGGGGTCAGATCTCTGATAAGGGAAATCCCCTTTTTTACTTACAGCAGCAGGAAGCTTGTTAGCCAGGAGGACATCCATCAATTTAGTTGCGTCAGGACCTTTGACAACAAACTTAGCAAATGGGGTCAGGTCAATGATACCAGCTTTGGTCATCACCGTCTCATATTCCCTGCCTACAGGTCCATGCCAGTTGGTCCTATGGAAACTAGGCTTGTACCCAGCTTCGTCTCCTTCTAGAGCAAACCAATGAGGCTGCTCCCACCCTGCAAACAAAATTTTAACACCATATCAACTGACGTTCATACTGTTGAAAAAACAAAGCCATTTAGAACAGATGACAAAGTTTGACTCCATGCTGGCCAAGTTGACAAGGTTGCTGGGACCAAACCATTTCTTTGTTAAACAATGGTATGGTGATCACACAAGCTCCAAACACTGGATCTGCCCTGTTCCAGCCCGTTCCTTGAATGATTTCATGGTGCACTTATGGTCAAGGCTCTCTTATTTAGAATCATTCACCTGGATAACGAGCCAATGACGTTAGCACTTTGGTGTTTCCATCTTACAAAATATAAACAGGTCAAACAAAGTATTGACAATGTTCCTGTTCCCATCCTAAATCAACAAAAACAAAAACAAATACATAATGACCAGGTGACTTACACATGTCTCTTTTCTACACTGTAAGATTAAAGATCGCTGAAGGCAGCAAATCTGGATCTCAAAATTAAAAACTTTCAGAGATGATTACTGCAGGCCCCAAACATATTTGAAAAGGGAAGTTGATATATTTGATCAGTAAAGTACTCCCCTTTGCAATGATATGAATTTTGCATCAATTCAAAACACTTTTGAATCTTTGGGGGTGACTACTTTAAAGACTTGGTCTTACCTGAATGAAAGCCATAATCTGCACCTCTATCCTTCATATGCTGATAGGCCCCAGACACCCTCTTGGTCGGTCTACCACCAAAGCGCTCCTCATGAGGCCAGCCTACGGCATTGTTGAAGCCATACGACTCGCTGATCTTAATCTTCTGGTAATCAAAGTCACACCAATCACCATAGCGATCAGGGTCCATCTCGATGAGGTCATAGGGGGGTTCCCCATCCATGATCCAATCCTTCAGATACTCTCCAATACCAGCAGAATGAATGATGCCATAGCTAGGAGGTTACAGGTATTAAGTGAGAAGAGACGAGCTTAAAGGCAGGATCAAGGAATGAAACATGTTCAATATCAACCTTGCTGGGTTCAACTGGGTTATCAGACAACTCCCACCCAATAGTGAAATTAATGGATATTCACTTCTTGGATTAATCATTATATTGGTAATGGAGTAACTTCTATGAGCAATCTTTGAAATAAAATGCAATTTTTCCTGTTTCAGGAAAAAAGAACCACCCATTCTTAAAGGTAAAGACCAGTATTGGAAGCGCCCCAATTTAAAAAAATGAAATGGAAGCTCTCATTACCAATCATGTGAAAGAATATGTTTTGACTAATACATGATGATAAAAAATTTGCCGGGAAACGACCTACTAATTCATATATTCGGTAAATTTGTTTCTCTCATGGTCTGTGAGAGATATAGGGGAGTCCCATATACATCTTTCTGTGTATAGTGCTTGTAACTTTACGAAAAATGGGCCAAATTTCTTAACATTTTGATGATTCCAGAACCTTGCAGATGCTAAATGCTAGATGATCAACCTTTTCTGATCGATTCCACAACGTTTCTTTCACAATGCAATCGCATGACCATAACTGGTCTTTACCTTTAAAGGACAGTTGAGTTCTTGTTTAACACTACAATTCCTTCAAAGTGCATGGTTTTTGCTTTTATTATTCTTATTTGTGACATTTCTAGTGCCCTTTTAGGACCTAAAATTGCTATGAAGGTAATTTTAGACCCCAAAATGTGTAAAATTTAGATTAGATCCGATCATACCAATTAAGCTTCACTTTCAAAATAATATGGTGACCGTTAATCAAATAATTAATATCAACAATATACACAGGCCGGCTGGTTGTGCGTATATTAACCAACACGAAAACAAAAACATTGGCATTGGCTGGAATAAAACGTATAAGGCGCTATCTCGTTTTTTCAACGGCTGGTTCAAAATTATTGAATATTTGTGGAGCCCACAAATATTAGAAATGGTTATATTTATCGATATTTCAGCCGTCTCTGAATCGATTTTGATCAAAGAAAGATGATTCTGTCATCTAAATTGTATGCTCTTTCAAATTTGACACTTAGTTTTCCATTATCCCTCCCAATTTTTTATTTTATTTTGTGAAGTGCCCTGTATACCAAAACTCAACTATCCCTTTGATCTGCAGCTAGTGCAGCTTGAAGTAACAAACAAGGATTAAAAATCATCTTCTGAATAATATTTGTAATACTGGTTTGTAAACGTTTTGGCACTGAAAGGGTTACATTTGGACTGATCTCTAGAAATATTCAAATACATCAGATCCGATGTGACAAACCTAAGCTGATCTAGAGTACAGTTTTGTAGTATACTTATACTGTTCTACTGAGGTATTCACATAGCATTAAAAGGATAAGAGATATATTGGTAACAAAAGAGGGTAGATCAATAATTGATGGCATTGCATTGAATCATTGAATACTCAAACAATTTGGACCCAAACTAACACCTTAGTTACGTGTTACAGCCAATTGGATGTGAAAATTGGCTATTGTCTAGCTTTTATTGTTCCTATCTACTTAAAGAGTTCAAAGGTCCACAGACCTAATCAAACATCTTTATAGCAGATGCAACAACAGACCAATAGCCTTGTATTCATTGTTCCCATCTATACACTGAGCTAGGCTCCCAGGACCTAATCAAACACCATTACACAATAGACCAATATTTGAGAAACATCTTCACATGATAGACATATACTGGTAGTTAAAAAACCTCTCAAAGGGAACCCCACCCTAAGAATAAGTGTATGTATGCTGAAATATCATGCAACAATAGACCACTAGTTGGAAACACCTTGTACTGTTCCAAGCTTCTTGGAAATCCTAAAATACTCCTTTTTTATGACTGTTCCCCACCCCTAAACAGGTCAAACAATCAGGTTAAAATAATCTAAAAGCGCGAACAGACCATTTACATGTTCATGTACATATAGACCTAATAGACTGGAACTACATGAATGGACATGTTTGAAGACTCTAAAACATCATTGAGTGATTTGAAGTTGGATGTTAGTGTTAGTATTTAGAGCAGTCAAGAGCTTTTAAATCGAGCTAAAAATTTGCCAATGAAATTAAGAGCCTCATACCGATATCAATATTGAAAGCTTAACACTAACAATGAACTGGAAATCATCATTTGCTTAATCCTAGGGGCTAGCGTTAGGGAATAGAACATTTGTACGTGAAATATTAACACCAGTCACAAAGGTTGGTTCAGCAGATGCCAATTTTTCATAATTTATAACACTATAGCTACTGGAAGTTGATGATATTCAGAGGCCAAAGCCTCACCAGCTGATTTCCATTTTGGCGTTTAGGGTTGGTGTAAGTGTTTAAACACTAACACCAACCCTAAACATCCAAGTTGACATCACTCACTGAACGAATGTAACAGCTTACCTGAAACCACAAGCAGACCAATAGTTATGAAGACCTCGTACTGGACCGACCATGGGCAGGAGATCTGGGGTGTATGTTATAGGTCCGCTCACGACGCTCTGGATGTTACCCTCAGCAAGGCAGGGGAACCGAGCCATAGCGATCTCAAGATGGTCCTGGATCCTATCAAGATCACTCTCAAACAACTCCTTACCAAAACCTGAAAGAATGAAAACATTGATAATGTTATAAGCAATAGTAATCATGATGATTATGATGATGGTTATGACAATGATGGTGATCCTTACCAAAACCTGAAAGAATGAAAACATTGATAATAAACAATTGTAGTAATCATGGTGATGATGATGATGATGGTGATGATGATGATGATGATGGTGGTGGTGGTGATTATAATGATAATGATAATGATGATGGTAGTGATGATGATGATGATGATGATGATAATGATGGTGATGGTGATGGTGATGATGATGATGATGATGTTGTTGTTAATGTTGATGGTGATAATGATGATGATGTTGTTGTTAATGTTGGTAGTGATGATGATGATGATGGTGGTGATAATGTCATCTGATGTCCCTTGGCAAGGCATTTAGATTCAAGATTCAAGATACAAGATTCAAAATAATTTATTGTCAAAATTTGCCTTCGGACATTAAAAGGTGCTATCCATGTACAGTGTACATAAATATATAAATATATAAATACAGACAAAATAATTACATTTCAACATAACATTTAACAATCATCACAATTTTAATAAAGGTTGCATTTAATTAAAAGAATAAGATCAAAACTAAGGAAAAGGCAGTGCAGTTTAAAAAGCCATCCAGGCACTTCCACGCCGGAACACCTCTCCAGCTATCACGCATCAACACACATACAAAGACACACACGACACACCCCCTATACACACCTCTAACACATGCACAATATAACCGTACACGCCCTACACACACACAGACACTGTAATCAACATGAGAAATGCTTCGGCATAGAAATGCCTGGATGGAGATGATTGAGATAATAAATTATTTGAGTATTTATCTACATTTGCCACTCCATACCCAGGAGAGAAATGGGGACTTGGTGGGGTGACAAAATCATCTGTGTTAATAATTGCCACATGCCCTCATTGTGACTAACGGTATGAGGTTGGAATACTCCACAGGGAGTGGTGATGGTGCACAATGCGCATGAATGAATCCAATGACTGGGGTAATCATATCTGTAAAGCCCTTAGAGACAGTATTTCTCATAAAGTGCTATATATAAATCCAGCTTATAATGATGATAAGAAAGATGATGATGATGATGATGATGATGATGATGATGATGATGAAGATGATGATAATGATGAATTGATGATGATGAATAATGATGATGATGATGATGATAATGATGATGCTGCTGCTGATGATGATAATGATGTTGATGATGATGATGATGATGATGATGATGATGATGATGATGAATATAATGAAAATGATGTATATGATGATGAATATGATGATGATAGAACAGGTATTAGCAAACATATTAATCAGAACATTGACGTTCTAACAGCAAACATCATAATTCAATCATTCACATCATTGTTTGCTAAATGTTACCCAAGTTGAAACATAGTTTAGATCCTTGTCATATAACCTTGTCATTATTAGGCCCGTCTTCACTATCTCGAGATTGCCAACTATCCAGCTATTTTGAACTATCCCGATCGCAAACTATCCAGCTATTTGCGTCTTCATTAGACCGAAGTGGCAAATTAGCTGGATAGTTGGTCGGGATATTATCCCAAGATATCTCGGTCTAGTTTGCAAAATATCCTTCTATTTCCCAACTAGCGGGATAGTTCGCGACCGTCTTCATTAGACCGAAGTACGGAGTGAATTATCCCGATCCCATCATGCACAACGGTTTCCGGTTCGCACATACGAGCTATACCGCTCAGCGTGCTAGTACAACCACTGACCTCGAGCCTGCCTCGAGTAAACACGGAAAACCGCAAACTAGACCGAGATATCTTGGGATATTATCCCGACCAACTATCCAGCTAATTTGCTACTTCGTTCTAATGAAGACGCAAATAGCTGGATAGCTTTCGATCGGGATAGTTCAAAATAGCTGGATATTTGGCAATCTCGAGATAGTGCAGACACACCTATTGAGTCAAGGAGGACCAACCTCTTGTCTACACCAAACCCCACACCAGTAAGATATAGGGGAGCAAGGAGGAAAGAACAGAAGGTCCTTTTTGATAGATGAAATAAACATTTCAACAGATCAGCTTTGAGAACATAATTAACCTCTCTCAAAGATTCAAGTGGCTGGTTGGTTCAAGATAAACATAACATTTGTGGTAATTAGAGTTCCATCTCAATATTGGAAAAAATAAATGAATAGAGAAAATAATCAAATAATTGATCAGTCCTCCAAGATTTCATTTGGCATCGAGTCTTATGCCATCACCTATGTGGTTCTGGCTACTGCCAGGAAAATTACATACATGTACATGTAGATATCCCTTTTCTGCTCCAAAAATATTTTCATTGTTCTATCATTCTAAAAATGTGAATAAACTTCAAGAAATGTTTGTGCAGAAGGGAGCAATGTCACTTTCAAACAATCAAAAATTTAATATCACAATCAAACTTTATTATCACAATCAAAATTCAATATCTGACACATTTACAACGTAATAGATTGTAAGCTGCCAGGAGTTGAACAAACTTGTATATGTGTCTGAATGAATACCTGTTTATTGTAGCATTACTTTAATAGGACAAATTTTTGGTGGCAATAAATGAAAAATGTTAATATTAAATGCTGATCATGTTATTGATCGGCATAAAGATTTAGTTTATCTCAACCTAACTGTTTGACAACAGTTTACAAAGTAAGGACAGGCTTTTGGTGGCAAGAAGGTGAAGAAACTTTTTGTGTGAATTGGTAACAATAAATGTTACTCAACTTTTACTCAACTATTTCATGGCATAAAGATTTCATTTATCTTAACCTCTCACAATTTGACAATCAGGTTTCATGCTCTGGCAACATTTGCCCGTCTTCCTTCTTTCATCAGAAATAATAGGGGTAGGATTGCAATTCAGTTTGGGGATAAGGTTAGGGTTCAGATTAATTGGGTAATGGTATTCGGACCAGGGTTGAAGAAGTTAGAAATCCAGGTGGGGTAGGAAATTGACTACAGGGCAATTATCAAAGGGGCATGTGTTGTACGACTTCTTGCCTTCAGAAGTTTCTCGTTTTAGACTTTAGTTTAAATCAACTTTAATAAGCTGGATAATAAGCACCACCCCACCCCCATATTTTTTTTGTTCCAAGCAGTTTTGTTCCTCATTAAAAAAATCACTTATTTTTTACTTTTAATCATGACTACTATGTCTTTCCATCTCTTCTTTTCCTCTGTCTCTTCATGACAGATCAGGGGCTAAAATTGTCAAAAGAAATTTAATCTCTTTGATCTGATATGTATTAAACCTGAGAGACTATCCCCTACAGTCATATCCACTCATCACAGGACTATATTACAAAATGTAATGTCAGCAATTATTCACTGAACCTTCTTATCAACTTGGCAAACAATTATAGTATTTGTCTTTCTGTGAAGTCGCCTACAACAGCAAAATCACCTACATGTACAATAGCAGTTTATGTTACAACTGGCTCCCACCTACCAAACAAGATTAGTCATTTGCACAAATATTTATTTGAGTTTCACTATAGATAGCAAAAAATAAGCATAACAGATCATAGCAGGTTGCAACTTCAACATTTGAAATACACATCTACTATGCTCCGCCACGTACCCCTACCAAAAATGCTGAAATGGGAATGGTATACTTTCTTGCAAGAATGGACCGGTTTACTAACATATTATCTGCATACTTTTTAAACAAAGGTTGTTCTAGACAACCTTTAAGCTTGCCTAAGGCTTGTCTGGCATAACAACACTGGATTCCATGTAATGTAATTCATTTATTAATAACTGTTTGTTGGAATAACTTGCCACTAGGTCCGCAGGAAAGAAACATCCATAAATTTGAATTTATATGTTGGCAAACCGATTTCCCTTTGGCATTGCATTGGTTACAAAAGTTGTTTAATTTATTTAAGAAAGGTACTGCATATATTGAGTTGGTGTTTAGCAAATCTACCAAAATATTGAATCAATAGTTTTTATTCAATGAAGTTCTTAATTGTCTTAATCAGCTCAATACGATAAAACAATCAATTCTTAATCTTATGATAATATACCTGTCAGTTGTGTAACCTCATCAAATAGTTCAAAAATAATCTCCCTTTTACACCTAATTGTATTAAGTACGTATTGTGTCTTAAATCTATTGCAATATATAAATGTTTTCAATAGGTTCCATCTGTACAATATAAACAATCATGAACACTGTAGAAAGTTCATGACATTTTCCTATTGATATAACAGCTGTTCTGAGCATCTCAAATTAAGAAATTCCTTTCCTGAACATCTTATATGCCAACAGACAGTACTTTATGTCTTTTAAAGTTAAAGTGAACTAACTGCAGACATTATATTTGTATTACCATTACCGGTAATCCTTTCGTGGAAGTAAGCTCTTCACATTACGTAAGATGTTTACAGCCTTAACTTGGAATGTCAACCCATATGATAACCTAGCTCAGCTAACTGATAAAACTAAAATGAAATAAAGTATTGTGAGCGAAAACAAAAATAGGCATGTATTTATCCACACTATTCATATAAAGATGGAAAACAATGATTTAGGTTTAGACTTTCATAAATATTGGGTCTACAGAGATAACTTGGAACATTTTCAATAGAGTTCAAAATATGAACATCTCCCCTAATAAAAAAACAGTCCAGATTCCGAGGCACCAAGAATGGCATGAACCAGGGTTGGTGCCATTTAAATATCAACATGATTAGGAGCCGTTCCTGTTGCTATGGCATCACATGTCTCATCAGGGTAAAAATTGTGATGAGTGTGAAACCAAACAAATACATATATTATACCTGATATTTCTACATGTGCTGTGTCATAATACTCTCCAGCTCTTAACAAAACTGTGTTTTACTGTGTCTGGGAGTACTACATTGTACACCAGTACTTGAACTACTTGATTTTACAGAGCAACGTCATTTATAAACTGCTTTGCTAGTCACATCCATAGCAATCCTATTCCTATTACCATGGTAACTATTTAAAGGTCCTGTTACAGAATACTGGAAAACACTTCAGGATAGTATAGGAAGCTTATCAAGTTTACCATCCCAGTGCAGAGTTTTAATAGTAAACCAAGGAAACTGGGTAATTCTGGTTTCAGAGCTCATTAGCATACAAGCTAGTGCAAACTATTATGGATAGAATTCAATGCACTGTAGGATTTTTATCTGTTTACCGGTACTATTAGGTAAAAGAAAGAAGATTAAGAATGCATGTGCAAGGACATGACAAACTGTATCTCATCTGTATAAATAGACGTAATGCAATAAAAACCTACCTGAGCTTATATGGTATGATAAGTAACTGACCTGGATGTCACTTAAGTGCATCATGTTTGTTTTGTACATGGTAAACGTCAATAAGCCGTGAAAGGAGTGCAAGGTTGAATGATGTCAAAACTGCTGACGTTTTCAATATTTAAAAAAAAAACAAGAGGGTCTATATATATGCACATGTATGCATGGCTAGACATGTAGGTCATGTTCTGCAACCTAAAATGATTATTCTGTAGTTGAGGAATTAGGCGTCCATTGGAAAATGGAACCCTCAATTTTTGTAAACACAATGCACATAGTTTTCAAAATCTCATTGGAGCTTTCTTGCTGATTTGAAAGGTTTAATGTAATTTACAAAGATATGCACTCAAGATTACATTCATGTTTTAGTATTATTCATGCCTCATGTTTCATTCAGCTTTCCATTGATATAAATTTGTATTTTCACCAGATAGGGCCTTTAAGCTAGTCTTTCAAGTGAATTACGCGCACTGAACTGATGGACAAACAAAAAGGTGCAAAATATCTATAAAAAGTATAGGGGGATCCCTAAAAAGATGTTTTAATGTGTTTTTTTTAAAATCTATGTCTAATTGAGTCTATGGAAGTGATTTAAGATTAAATCACTGATTTGGAAAAATGAAATTGAGGCGATTTAAATTGCACATTGAATCATGCCTTGCTCATTCTATTCGTGGTGCCTGGGATCTGGACTGTTTTTTTATGAAGGGAGATGTTTGAAGGAGATGGAAATACTGACAACTGATAAAGATGTCATCCCAGAGACAAAGTACATTAAAACAAAACTGATGACTTGTAAAATCTAGATAAATTTGAATGACCTCATAAAAGGAACAAATTTGTCATAGCCTATTTACAAGACATATTGCCTTCTTAGACTTTGGAGCTTATCAACTGATATGATAAAGGTTGGCAATTTTCATTTGTTAGATTTGGCAGATATTTGACATAAATTGATCATGACTGTGATGATTGTATTAACATGTAGTTACAGGTAGGTGGCATATATCTGAAATATCTAGATGTAGGCGTACACTTCAATTTCACCTGTAACAAATGTTGAATCTAATGGACAGAATACCAAGATTGGAAACATGCCAAGGTGAAAACCAGTAAATATTGCTATCAAACTGAAATGAGACAAATTAATGATTTCTTTTTCTGAATAGGCAATTATTCATGTGTTGCTCTATACATGCAGGTCCATCCACCATAGTAAGTAAGTTTGAGAGTAAAGATACAGACTAAATAGATGGTCACATCTACCATATGGCAATGGCGTATGAATATCAAACTTGTTATTCATTCGTTCCTATCACCAAATCTTAGGAAATGGTCGAGGAGTTGTGGTCCAGTACGTGGTCCACCCAGGTGAGGTAAAGCTGTTCCTGGTATACTTGAGCGCTAGTTACTTTGGCAGCTCAGTTATAACCAGGGTGATCGCCATGAGCCTCAGAGCCTGGCGGATACCGGCACTTTATAAATATCCATATTATAATAAATACCATACATAAAACAAAGAATACATAAACAACACTAATTACAAACACAAACACCTTATGCATGTATATGTAAAATCACAAATCACACATGAAACGACTAATAAACAAACAACTTACCTGGAGGCACTCCATTTTCGGCCCATTCATCCTGACGCTTCATCTTGTGCTGTTTCTCGTAGGGTCCACACAGGAGCCCGTCACGCTCCATGCGCAGGTAGTAGGATCCCTCCAGGTCTCACATCACTGGGATCTCGGTCTTGAGTGCTTTGACCTCCGGGATGGTAGAGGTAACCATGTATTGATGATGAGCCGAGATCATGGGGATGTCCCTACCGATCATATTGAATACCTCCTTGGCCCAGAAGCCTAAAAAAAGAACGGTGAAATAAGCTCATTTGTAACTCATTTGATCCAGGATTATTCAGTCTTTTGATCGTTGTTCCTACCCATGGTTTTCTTTGGTTGGGGTTGTCATATATATATCTGGGTCTTCTTTCCACCAGTTCTCAAGTCCAGATTTGAATACACACAGCAGAATATAAGATGATACCAGTCCCTTCATAGTTTTCACTCTTACTTGAGTGATTTTCATTTAATTGATTGTTTTCTGTCACCTCTTTCATCGCCTATCATTAAGGTAGCTTAGCTAAGTGCGGTGGCACAAAAAAGACGTGTTCAGGACACAAAATGCACAATAGTGTTGTTTTTTAAATCAAAAGTTCGGTTTTTGACACAAACCTTACCACTGATGGTAACTTTGCCATCAATGGTAAGTACCATGAAAGCCTTGGTTTTGATTGGCTGTTACCATTAATGCTACCATCAATGGTAAATTTGGGCCCAAAATGATAGTTTAGCCAACATTAAGCCTCATTGAGAAGATCATTTACCAACTCCATATCCTAACAATGTGATTCTTCCTCTGTGTGATATAATTATGATTTTCAACAATTATGCAGTTTGCGTTCTGAACGTGTCCTTTCGTGCCACATCACGCAGACGAAATTGTGAAATACTCGGAGACAAAATACCGATACTGGATACGTGCTCATGAAAGTTATGTAATCATTATTCAATTATGCACAAGCAGTGCAAGCAGTGCACTTCAAGACACACCAGTGGAAGTGCATGTTCTTTGAAAAGGGGGAAACACCAGCTATTTATGTACATGTAGCACCTCCATAGCTGTAGAAGTGATTATTTCAAAATGTACAAAGTGGGACCTCTTCATGTTTTGAAGATCTGTGGATATTCAGGGTTATTTGGGACATGTGCTAACCGTGAACTGGTCTATTGAGTGTTTATATACCTGTAGCATTGACTACTCTCTGAGCGTGGATTGTTCCTTCATTGGTGACGACATCCCACGTGCCATCATCCCGTTGCTTCATACCAACAACAGGTGCAGGCATGTAGATGTCGGCTCCGTACTTACGAGCTCCTATGGCCAAGGCTTGGGTCAAGGAGTAGGGGTCTATGTGACCGTCCCCTGTATTGTGTATACCACCGAGAACCTGAACGGAGAGAAGGAAGGTGTCAGATGTTGACAGTCACATTGACTTTAATGACAGAATGAATGCAGGATTTTCTTTGCAATGGTTGTTACATTCAGCTCCATCATTTATAATGGACATCAAATACAATGTATGCATTCAAAGAGTATGAATACCAAAGTAAACTAGATGAAACTTCGACTGTGCACATTCGAAAATGATGCCTCCATCATAGAGCCATTTTACAAACTAAAACAGAAGAAATTTGTCAAATTCAAGTTCAATTGTAATCATTAACAGGTTCTCAGAATATCGTGATTACAAGCGATTTCTCATATATATATATATATATATATATATATGACCCTTTCGTTGACCTCATGACCCTAAAATCTATTCAGTTCATTGGCTCTGCAAGATGTCATAGTAATCAATTTGTCAGTTCGTATGAAAATGTGTTAAGCTATTTTTGCATACATAGTGAGCCCATGACCTTTGACCTTATGAACCAAGAATCTATTCAGTTCATCGGCTCTGCAAGTAACATACATGACATAAGTTTGGCAGGAATCCATCAATTGGTTCTTCAGATAATGTGATCACAAGCTGTTTTTGCATACATAATGAGCCCTGTGACCTTTGACCTTGTGACCCCAAAATCTAATCAGTTCATCGGCTCTGCAAGAATCATCCATGACCAAAGTTTGGCAGGAATCCATCAATCGTTCTTCAGATAACGCGATAACGAGAACAGGACGTACATACAGACGTACGTACGTATGTACGGACGGACGGACGGACAACCCGAAAACATAATGCCTCCGGCTACTTCGTAACGGAGGCATAAAAAATAGCTAGACTGGAATTTCTCACAGTTGATTATATCTGACGTACGATCATAGTACATACATGTATATGAAGGGAAACCCACTGAAATACAAACTCTATTCCAGAGACAAATATCACCACAAGTACTTATTCCATCAACGTTAAAAATGGGACAAATTAATAAGCATGAAGGTAATACTTATTTGATGCTGAGGATGCACATTATCAAGTACTTACTCCATCTTCAATGATTATTGGGTACATCTGTAAATATTCACAAAAATTGAATGAAAATTCAAATAATATAAACATTTCCTTCTTGGAGAAGACACACATCGTCAAGTACTTACACCATCCAAGTTAATGATTGGGCACAACTCTTGAACCTCTTCTGGAGTAAGAAGTTTCTGATAAGCTTTGTTCCATCCTTGTCTAGCCATTTGGTATTTAGCTTCATCCATTCTTGTTGGAGTTGACAGCAATCTTATACTCCCTGGTTTGTGGAATCCAACAGCCTGCCAGAAGAATTGGGGAAGAAAAACAAATGTAGGATTAAGGCTGCCTTGAAAATAGCTCACAATGGGAAAATCAACCTACACATAGCTTTAATTTATATGCAATGCAATAAATTCAAATTCCATAGTCCTCAATATGTTCTCCTTCCCTCAATCTGTATCCCTGTCAGGCATCATTATGGGTATGTGATAAAACATGAATGCTTACATGTATTCTTGTTCCGCCCCCCCCCCCCACCCCTCCTTTCCCTTTTCTCTCCTTCTCTTTCTGTCTCTCTCTCCCTTTCTGTCTCTCTCTGTCTCTGTCTATGTCTGTCTGTCCCCTCTCTCTCTCTTTCTCTCACTCGGTTTCTCTGTCTCTCTCTTTGTATCTGTCTCTGTCTCTCTGTCTCTCTCTGTCACTCTCTTACTTACTCATATCTTGCTTTTCCTACTCTCTGTCTGTCTGTCTTCATCTTGTGTTCTTAACATTTCTTCTCTATTTCTATTTAACTAATTGTATGAAATCTTAGCCTTACCTGTCCAGTCTCCTCTTCTAACTGGTCAAACATCTTGAGACTCCTGTAATGGACATTCTTCACATTGATACCAGGATGGAAATATGTCGCTAAACCAGCCTGAAAAAGAGTGAATAAAACAATAATCGAATTACAAATCAACTACATGTACATATTTAAAAGAAATAACATATATTAAAAATATGAAATGTAACTAGATGATTGAAAAACAAATGGCTTTAAATGATAAGATTTAATGAAAGTAGAGACTATTCTCATAGTTAATGGTCATTTGTGACCCTACAACACAAAACCAACCAAGATTACTAGACAAAAGTTTCAAGTGTACCATTGACCTAAAGAAAAAAAATCTATATACACACATGTACGTAGAATGTATAGAATTAACCTTAAGAAATCTTTATCTCGCTTTCTATAGGTAAACGGTTAAGGAGTAAAAAGAAAATAAAGGAAAACATAAAACCCTGTGTAAAGGGCATGCACTGAACCAAAGTTGGACTTGGGTTCCATGGGCGCCCTATTCTCAC
>BEXV01001537.1:65510-84169 GCA_003118195.1 Hemicentrotus pulcherrimus
AAAAAAAAAAATCCCCCCCCCCCTGCGTACGTGCCTTATCATATCTTTCTGCAGTTCGCAACACAACAGAAGCAACAGTAATAATACAAAGCCAATTAATAAAATATTGTAAGTTTTGAAAAAAAATCGCCTCTTTACTAGCAAGTCCTCTGCTCATGGGCATAATTAACGTAATTAATATGTATGAGGTTTTTAACCCTTTTGGGGGGACTTTGATCAATGCTCTTTGCCCAACCTACTGTTTGAAATGCGAATTATCACAAGCTGCCAAGCTGGCATACGATTTGTTTGCATTATATATCTAGTGTGTGAACGTTGTCTAGTATATGTACTGTAAGGGTAGTGGAGTGTGTTTTCTTGCCAATAGGGCTTGACCAGTATTCTTAGAACTGGGATGGAGGGAAAAATATTTGCCTAAACACTTGACATATCTCCTTTCCATGGTATTCCATTGGTTTTGCAACGGTTTTAAATCATTTGAATTCACTAAGCTAAAGTAGGGTGCATTTAATAACTTCACTTTTTTCTGAAATAATGTGATCTTGCTAGATTTCTGCATATTTCAACACATGAACAGTTCGAACAGAAACTGGGTTAAACCAGATTCAGCATCCTGGCACTTTGCCCTGCCTGGGTCAAAGGAAAGGTCATCCCTGGGTATTAAATATATTAGAGTAGTCTGCAAACATAGACCTGTTTACACAGAACACATAAAGCGTTGTGCAAGCATGTGTTGTCACTTCATCTGTTGCATATCTTAGACCCTAGCTATTCTCCCCAACCTTGTTTGACCAGTAGAGACTGTACCAGAGTCTCAGAGGCCAGCACGGTTCATTTGCCTACCGTGTTGCCATAGCAACAGGAACAGAGGTTTTATTGCTGTGGTCACATGACCTGTTTGATTGGTACACATCTCGTAAGCACTATAAAGTGATTTGAAACTTAATAGACTACGTTGGAGCCCCACATGCATGTGCTTGCCAGGAAATTAAAAAATTTCCAAAGAGTGTAAGACCTGGTTAAAGGGTTAAATGTGCAAGTTCATTTTGGGGTAAAGAAGATAGGGCCAGAGATATATGCTATAGATGAGAAAATGTCATATTTAGACATTCAGGAATCATGGTTTTGAAGATGTGTCCGGAGGTTATATCATATCCTTTTCCTCTTCCTTGAAATCTATGACTTTAAATTCTTATCTTCAGTAACAGTGACAAATCAAACTTGTGAACTTCTTGTTTTTCTTCAGATGTTAAAATAAAAAACCCCAAAATAAAAAAAAAAATTGAATCCCTATATTTAATCCCCCATATTAAAAAAAAAGAAGAAATTGTTCGAGGCAGCATTTGTTCTTCTCAGCTATCCCCATTCACTTGGTAGTTAAATACAATTCTATTACTTTTTATAGATAGATTTCGTATGAACAAATCAAATGTCCATTCACATTTCTATCGTCATCCACTGAATGTGTAACAATTTAAGTTTGTTAGATCTTGCATTTCTTTATTTGTTTAGAATTGAGAAATCATAATATTAACGATAAATCTATGATGAATGAACTGAAATAAAATTGAAATGTTCATTGAGTGTGGATCGAGTGTGGAAAAGAAATAAAGAGCATTATTTGATTAATTTCTTTTTCCTGTTTGTGTGTAGGACAAGAAGGGGTTTATGGAGCGTCTGAATGCAGGCGAGATGGTGATTGGTGATGGAGGTTACGTGTTTGCTTTGGAGAAGCGTGGTTACGTCAAGGCAGGACCATGGACTCCAGAGGCAACCGTAGAATACCCAGAGGCTGGTGAGTCTACTTCCCTACTACTCAATTGGTCTACACCCAGACAGTCTACTTATCATTTGGTCTAATGACTATTGAGGCTGTTAGTCATTTGGTCTGATTTCTATTTATTCTATTGCACCTTTAATATCCAGTTGGTCTAATGCCTAATTTGTCTACTATCCATGTAGTTATATAATTATTAGATCATAAATAATAATATTCATCATCAAATGATAATTAGACCTTATGTTAGACAAAATGGGCATTAGACTAACTGGTTGATGGAGGGAATCAATGAGTAGATTAGGGGGTCATGATGCTCGTTATATGCAAAAATAGCTTGTGATCGCAATATAATTAGAACAGATTACAATCAAACTTGAATTAAAAATGTTGCTTCTGTTTTCGTTTGTTAAAGATCCATCTAATTTTTCCATGAAATTCACTGTACGATATGGGAGGTTGTGATTTTGAAATCTCATTTTTTTAATCACAGTACGACAGATCTCCAAGGAGTTCCTCCGTGCTGGAGCAGATATCATCCAAGCTTTCACATTCTACGCCAGTGATGACAAATTGGAGAACCGTGCAAACCCATCCCTCAACAAACACACTGTGAGTTTAACATTCCAAACCTGCATCATTGTGTACCATAGCAATGACTATTATGAAGACGTGAACCTCCTCCATACCGATGCAGATGATGCATCGGACTGTAAATGCTTCTCTTATAACCCTTTGCAGACACAGCCAGAGAATGGAAATACTAGGCTACATTCTAGGTTCAATTGTCAAAATATTGTCAGGTCATGCAGACTGTGAAATGTCATTACAGGGATAGAAAACCATTTGAGGAAGAGGAAGGACCTTAAAACACACCATAAAGTGGAATGAACTCAAAATTTGAATCCTCTTACGAATTAATGAAAAAGTATCCCCTGAAAAGAGTAGCCCCCGAAATGGAAAAAAGAGCCCCCGAAAATTGAAAAAGTAGCTCTCGAAAATTTCCAAAAAAAATTGGGATATGGAGCCCCCAAACCAGTTGATGATTTTGATTTGGACATAACATTTTAATGGCAGTGAAGGGTTACGTATTACTTATATTACAATAATAATAGTAAAAATGGTGCTAATGGTTTGGGATTTCTATTTGTTTTTGTTTGAAGGGTGCCATGATCAACCAGAGGGCATGTGACATTGCTAGTGAAGTAGCTGCCATCGGTAATGGTAACGGACCTGGTCTGTTTGCTGGTGGTGTTTGCCAAACACCCGGATACCTCTCGGGTGGCACCAAGGAATCCGTCCAAGCCATCTTCCGCAAGCAGGTCGAGGTCTTTGTCAAGAATAAGGTGGACTTCCTCATCGCTGAGGTAATTAACAAAAGGAATTACCAGAAACTGAAGAAATTACTTTCTTATTTACTTATTCTTAATTACTTGTACTTACTATTTCTTTCTATTCCAGGCTCTTTCACTTGTTTCGTTACCATTAATGCACTTTTCATTTAAAATTACATAGTAGGCCAAATGTAATCTAGGTTTATATTGGTAACACTTTTTTTTGCAAAAGGAAGAGCTGATTTGGTTGAGCCATGCATGCCTTTTGATGTTCAATCGATGCCTTTGTTTTGTTTTTAGGAGTACAAAATCTGAAAAAAACAATTGCATAGTATAAAATCGGGCTACATGAACGGTTAAAGTCCATAAACAATAAAAGCAGGAAAGAACCAATTAAATCTATTCCTAAGTACCTTGGATGTGTGCAATATTTGGTATTAGACCATCTCATGCTTTGTTAGCTCATAAGATTGTGCAATCAGAAAGGATTTGTATTGTCCATTTTGGAGCCTATCAGTGAAATAGAGGATATCTTCCAATAAATGTTACCATGACACACAGAAGTACAGTTATTTTTTTTTGATGCTGCCAAATAAGAGATGTTATTAGGTGTGGACCAATTTCGATTTTTAGAGATATAGCTCTACCTGCTATTGAAATAAAATGAATAATATTCATTGTTCTTTCGTCATTCTGGAAATATGTTTTCTAGTTATTAATTATGAATTATCAAATTTATCAAGTAAACCATAGTTTTGGCTTAATGGAACTTGTTTGGATACATGTTGCTTCTTTCACACTCTTGAATTTGTCATTGATTTATCATGGGAATGTTATCTGCTTTCAGTACTTTGAGCATGTAGAAGAGGCTGAATGGGCTGTTGAAGAACTGAAGAAGACTGGTATCCCCGTAGCTTGCTCGCTGTGTATCGGACCCGAAGGTGACATGCATGGTGTATCTGCTGCGGACTGTGCTGTCAGGATGGCCAAAGCTGGTAAATATAAACAGCTAAATTTAATTTAATAAAAAAAAAAAAAGGTGCTTACCACCGAAGTCTCTAAGCGCTAAAACAAACAATTACATATTTAGTAAAACAAAAAGAAAATGCAAATGAACCTACGAATTACAATACATATATAACTATATAATAATAATAACAATGAAATATACATCAATGTGAACAGAGTAAGTTAATCATCATTTAACCCAATGCCTACTGAAGCCAGGCATTTCCTGTTTAAAGCCCTTTAGTGATAGAATGAAAACAGATTATTAAGAAACCTGCATGGGTCAGATCTCTAAGGAATGGTTAACAGAGAAAGAAAATACTTTTTAAGTTGATAGCATCTGAACTACGAAATACAATATTCAGTGATTAATTAAGGGGGGGGGCCAAATCCCTCTGAATCGTTTCACTTTTCTAGTCAGTACAATTGTTCAAAACTGTGTTTCCTTTCTCTCACTCTTTCTTCCTCTTTTTCTCTTGTGACGATATGATCTATATTCGTGCTGATGTTGTTAACTCTGTAAATTTTATCCCCTCCCCATCTCCTTTCCCCAAGTCTGGATATGTGTTTGTTTGGCTTGTTTAGCTAGGATCAGTCTGAAGAAAAGCTCTCAAGAAATAGTTCCACCATCTAACTTATAACCATTGAATAATTGTAACTATATAACTTAATTGTCATAATAATAACACCAATTATAATAATAAAAACTGTGCTTATAAAGCACTTGCACCGCAGTCTCTAAGCACTATAACAAACAAAATACAATGGAAAACAATTACATATTAAACAAAACATGGTATGATCACTTTGTTTAGGTGCCGATGTTGTAGGTGTGAACTGTCACTTTGACCCATGGATGAGTCTGGAAGCTGTAGCTCTCATGAAGGCAGGTCTAGAGAAGGCTGGAATCAAGAAGCCTCTTATGGTCCAACCCCTTGGGTTTGCTACACCAGACTGTGGCAAGCAAGGATTCATTGATCTTCCAGAGTTTCCATTTGGTGAGTGTCACATCTTATCCTTGTTATGTCTAAAATATTGCATTAGCCAGGTTTGCACAATATGGAAAGGTGAGTGGACTTGCCAACAATTATCCCATCTTTCCACATCTTAAAAATCGATTTATCCATATGGTTAAATATGGAACTTTGAATTTACAGTTATTTATAGTCCTCTTTAAATTCTTTGAAGGTTGATGTTTGATGGGAAGATATAGTTGAGCCTTTGGAAAGATCATGGAAATATTGCTTTATTTTTTGTGGACTCATCACTATCATCATCATCATCATCAGTCGTGATCTGTCCAAAGACTCGACTATCTTCGATCAAACAACAAAGTTCAAGGAATTCAAAGAGGACTGCAAAGTTCTAAAGTTTGCAATTCATCAGTAGGATAGGGAGAAAAGTAGTCCATGATATGAGAAGAAAAAAAAAACAATAAATAAGAAACTAGTCTTCATGTAACCTGAAAGATTTTATTTTTTGTGGACTCATCACTATCATTATCATCAGTCTTGATCTGTCCAAATACCTTATCATCCTCCCATCAAACAACAACCTTCAAAAAATGTAGTCTATGATATGAGAACAAAAATATAATAAATAAAACTAGTCTTGATGTAAGCTGAATGATTTTTTTCATTCTAAGTTTTTGATCGTTTATCTTTCTCAGCTTTGGAGCCACGTATCCTGACACGTTGGGAGTGCCATCGTTACGCCCGTGAAGCCTACGACATGGGTGTCCGTTACATCGGAGGATGCTGTGGATTCGAGCCCTACCACATCAGGGCCGTCTGTGAAGAGCTGAACAAGGAGAGAGGATTCTTCCCCGAGGGAACCGAGAAGCACGCCCTCTGGGGTGATGGCCTTCGCCAACACACAAAGCCATGGGTCAGGGCCAGGTAAATTACTTCTTCGGGTTTTTCCCATATCGAGGGGTCAGTGACACAAAGACATAACTCAATTTTGAGAAAAATTTGTCACGGAGCACTTGCCATTGACTTTAATGGGGTGTTGGGTGGAGTTAAGTCTGTGAGTTTCCTGGAAAGCCTACATTTTAATATCACATTCATTTTGGCAAAATAGTTGCGTCTTTGTGTCACTGAACCTTCGATAAGATATCTTGGAATTCTGTTCCATTCTCTAATTTTTTGCATTTTATACATCTTTGTCTTTCTTCTCATTCATCTACATTACTTTCCATTATTCCTTTGTCAGCATATATTTCAACTTCCTATTTTTCCATCTTTCCATCGTTTTCTTGTTCTTTATCCCAACTAATTAGTCTAGCAATGAAGAATTCAGATTCATGACATTAGGATTTTAGCACCAATTACCCTAAGGAAATATATAGAGTATATTAGTATTATGGGATAAAAGTTTGGAGATTTATTTACCCGGTATGTCAGTTTCAGGAGACACTCTGAAGAGAAATAAAAGCATATGGCCCCACCCAGGAGGATGCCGAAGACCTGGGACCCGTTTCACAAAGCCTTTTTTAATGACAAATGACAAAAATCATTGACAAATCTGCTGATAACCAATCAGAATCAAGGATTTGAGTAGCTAACAGACATTGTCATTTGTTACTGATGAAAAGTTTTGTGAAACAGGCCCCTGCAGGCTTGGAGAGGGCCATAAGGGAAATTAAATGTACAACCCAACAAAATGAGAAGAACAGATGCTAAACAATGACAATCCGACAATGGTGACAAGGACGAGGATGACGTGTCAGTATGAAATGATTTAATTACACCTTATTTTTCTGTTTTAATGATTTTAGGGCTCGCCGTGATTACTGGGAGAACTTGAAACCATCCAGTGGTCGACCAGACTGTGCCTCCATGTCCAAACCCGATGCCTGGGGTGAGACCCGTGGTGATGCCAACCTTGTTCAGCACGTTTCGGCAACAGACGACGCAGAACTGAAGAAGTTGTACCAGCAAGCCGAGAAGGCTTAGGATCAGTGTGTATTACTTGCATGGATTCAAGAACAGTACGTCGGAATGTCCTTTTTATGAACCAACCAAACCACATGTAGCAAACATTCCCATAGATACCAGATGGCCTCATTTTCTGTGTGCCTTGTTTATCATGACAGGTTTATAGTTGTGACTATGTTTCAGTTTAACAATTTCACTTTGTTTTTACACTTCAGAAATGTGTTACATTGTGACAAGAATGAAACTGAACTCTTTGTACCGATAAAAGCAGTACATTGCGAGTTGAAAGTAAACTTTTTTCTGCCTTGCTTGGAAATCATGTTCATTTCATTATGTGCTGGTTCTTAAGATCTACATCTGTCTTGTTCATGTATTTGACATATCCATACTGTCAGCAGCTGGGATGAAAACTGTCCACTTAGATACATCTCTTTCAAATGCATATACCAAAGACAAAGAATCCTGTATTTTTATATACTTTTTATTGCATGTTTTTTTTTTTTGTTTGGTGTAATTACTTCGGTTGATATTCAAGATGAGACTTGAAAGTCTTCCAAGTGTTATTTTTTCAAAAAACTGATAATTTACATATATGCAAATTTACTATGTTAACATTCTCATTTTAAGCAGTTAACAAAACTGATTAAGCATGTCAATTTTTATAGTCATTACATACCAGCTAATCTTGTAAAAAGGTTTAAATGTTTGGGTATTTTTCTATGCTTTGGTTTGTTATTCTGTTGAATTTTGTCAAGGCTTAAAGCAAATTTATCTGTATTTTGATTGGACAAGAACTTGCTTGTCCATCTCAATGATGTTATGACCATGTTCCAATGAGAATTAAAAACAAAATTGAAATGTATCAAAATCATGTCTTGTGTTCTTCTTTAGAGCTTATATTTTTATTTTAAATCAAATGGTTTACAATGTTTGGAAAGCCCAAGGCCTGAATTCATGAAAGAAGTTTGCCTCAATGGATTAAACTTCACTAAACATAGCAACCAACTAAATTATTCTTCCCCTTACCAAGTTAAGTAATTTGTTTAAGTATGCGAAAAAATGATTTTGTCCCGATTATGTTTCTTGAAAATGATGCACATATAATAGCTTACATCTACAAGTATTCAAGGCCCCAATTCAACCAGTCCACCTTCCATTTTTGAGTAAAAAGAAAACATCAAATTTATGAGGAGTATGAATGATATAGTTGTTATTAAACTGTATGTGTTTTTTATATTTTTTTTAATGTGGAGGTTTCAACCCTAAACTACACACTGAGTTGAATTAAACCTTGCAAATTCAGGCTAAAATGTTTGAAACTAAGTCTGTCTGATACACTAAAGGTCTTCCACTTTGCAGGATTGTGTATTAACTCTAAATATTACCCTATGCTAAGATGAGCTAATTATTTTTTTTTTTAAATGGTGGAATAAAGTACTAAAAATGAAGACTGGCTATAATAAAAATTTGTTAGCTTTTCAGGGAAGAATTAACTTCAACCTTTATACATCCATATATACATGAAAAATCTTTACAAATATAAGAAGTGAAATAGAATTCATACAAACTTCTTTTGGCAAGTAAAGCATAAATACTTATCAATGACTTTATAATTACAATACATGTACATGTACATAAAAATGAATATAAGCGTAACTGAGCTATAGGCCCATTCCCATTAACTATTTTACAAACATATGCCCAACTATAGAGATATGGTACAAGTGCAACCCACTTCATTCAATCTTTATGTAACCATATATGCATGAAAAATCTTTACAAATACAAAAAGTGAAATAAAATTCAAGCAAACTTCTTTAAGTAAAGCATAAATACTTTACAATGACTTTACAATATATATACATGTACATAAAACTGAATCAATGCCTAACTGAGCTGGAAATCCATTCCCACTAGACCACCAACTATTTTACAAACCCATGCCTTACTAGAGTTTTTAGTAAAACTTGCCACATTTCAACCATTTTGATGACTAGTTCAATGCCTATAATTAATAATTTAACATATGAATTGGAAGTTTTAATTGAAAAGGCACTGCTTATCAGACAGTAAACAAAACAAAATTCCCACCAGAGTACCTTGGATTCCATCATTCCAATAGACCATTTTCATGATGTTATAAAATTCAATCAATTCTATGAAATCTTTAGTGCCAGGTGGCAAATTATTTCATCCACCTGTTGCCGATAATTGTTCATGTATTTCAATAGTCTTGCAAACATTTGATAATAATAATAATAATAATCCATTTTTTTTTCTACAGCGCTTAATACACCGATCCAACGATGTGCCTTAGCACTTTACAGATATATTATTACCCCGGTCATCGGATTTAGGCTTACCCGCACACAATGTGTGCACATTTTCCACTCCCTGGAGAGCATTCCAGCCAGTCGCCATTTTACAGGCACACACTTGCTCGTCCAACCACACGAACATTCGCATCCTAGTTGCCAAGTAGGAAAAACATGGCTCGTCCTACCCAACACCAGGGAATTGTGTGCAATTCGCATTCCGACTATCAAAATAAATGTACCGGTACAAGTATTTGAAACGGGTAAATGAAATACACCTGTGCATTTCTTAACTAGGCACTTGGCAAAGATTTGTGCATTACATTTGATTACATTATGAAAATGGTCTATTAAAAGTATTGATATCACAGTTAAGATTCAATATGATTATGTATATGCTTGCATAGTAGTGTTTGCATTTTATAAGTCAACATAATGGTTACTGATATGAGAATATTCATGTATCGTCCACACTTATCAGTATATTTTATCTCTATTTACCTTAAAGTGTACAGATGTTGTAGTTCACATTGCATACATTAAATTGAAACACTTGCTATGTGAAAAAGGTTGTTAAACTAGCAATGCAATTCCAGTAGCTTATAGTTAAAGGGGAATCAACCCCCAAATATATACAATGTACATACTTGTATATATGTGCTATCTAATCGGAAATAAATCATTAAATGAGAGATATATATACCAACCTTTTATCTAATTTTATCATACAAAGGCTAGTATAATAAACTGCATTCTGGCTAATGCAAAATACACTCAATTGATAATACTCTTCATCATATGTCTTAAAAGTAAGAGAGAGGTTAATTTCTATCATATATTGTATGTTATATGGGAAATCTTGTAGACTAGTAATACAAACACATAAATCATTAACATTTCAGAATCAATTTCCAGTTACCACCTTTTGAAATATATGTAAGATAAACATACCATGGTGTCTGCATGGTATCAAAATGTAGAAGAAAAATTACCTGATGGGCCCAAAATATAAATAAATCACTTGGTGCATATTATGTTTTGAACGTTTGGTCATATCTTCACACCAAGGTACACATGTGTACACTGTTCATATCTGAATCTGTCTCCACCGTCCACTCTCAAAGTTAGGAACACAGCTCTATTATACATGCACATACATGCCACAACAAACATAGAATGTGAAAAGATCTCTAGACTAAAAACAGAGATACATTCATTACTCCAGAGCTTCCCAATTTACTGAAAACTTGGGTTTTCTTATTGTGGACATCAGAATTTTAATTGAGGGCTTTTATTCAATTATATACAACATACATAAAATGTCCTTTATAGGTTTTCATTGTGACAAGCCAAGATTTATAAGTTGCTTACTTAATGATAAGTCTTATATAACAGAAAATGGATATTTCAGTAAACAAAATCGTTACTTGGTATCGGATGTATTCTATACATATTCTCAAATTTTACAATGAAATACACATGTACATTTACTTTAAAAATCATTGGCATGTTGGTGGTTTTGGAAGTTTATAACGATGCATGCTACACTCACTAAGTGTATTGAACCTGCGCATTGATAAAATATGAACTTTAGAACACCATTGCCTAAAGTTTGAATGATATGTAATATTTAATCACGAACTGTTAATATTTGGCAGCATAGGAAATTGTAATGATGCATGCTACACTCACTAAGTGTATTGAACTACACAATAATATAAGATGAACTTTAGAACACTATTGCATAAAGTTTGATATGAAATAATTTAATCTCAAACTTTAATATACAAACAAAGCTGTGAACTTTAAGTCCTCCAAACTTGCAGGATTACATTTTACGTTGGCCCAACCTTCGAGAGATTTCATTAGGAGTACCAAGTTCGNAAAAAAAAATATACCGGTACATGTGCATTCTATTCAGAAATATATCATTTACCAAGATATATATTAACCTCTTTTGGGGGAACATATGCTAGTTTTGCCATACAAAGGCTAATATAATAAACTGCATTCTGGCTAATGCAAAATGTACTCAAAGAATTCCATGAATTTAAATATGTTTGCAAATTGATCCATTGATAAGACTCTTCATTATATGTCGTAAAAGTTCAAGAGAAATGGTTTATTCCTGTTGATACAATATTGTTTGTTTTATAAAAATCATAAAGGCTAGCAATACAAACACATAAATCTTAAGAATATTTTAAGTACATTTACATTTTGGAATCAATTTCCATTTTGACCATATACCTTTCAAATATATATAAGATGAGCATACCATAGTGTCTGGTTTCTAAATGTAGAGGAACAATTACCTGAAAGGCCAAAAATATAAATAAATCACTGGGTGCATTCTATGTTTTGAACATTTGGTCATATCTTTGTAGCATAACCAAGGTACATGTTTGCACATTTGTACACTTTTCATATCTTAAATCTGGCTATATATATAACACCATCTACTCCCAAAGTTAGGAACACGCCTCTGTTATACTTGTATACACGGATGATACAAATCAAATGTGAACATATCCCATGAATAAAACAGAGATGTATGCAGTAATCTACAGCTTCCCATTTTACTGAAAATTTGAGTATTCTTACCGGTAATTGCAGACATCAGAATTTAAGTTGAGGGACTCACCAATTCTCAAATATACGGAACAGACATAAGGTGCTCTTTTTACGTATTCATGGTGAGAAGATATTATAAAAGACTTATAAGATACATACTTCTCATAAACATGGATTTAAAAAAAACAGTACTACCGGTAAGCATGAAATCTTCCTTATTATCAAATTTTACATTGTAATATACATGTACTTTAAAGATCAGTGTCACTTGGTGGCTAATTTGAAAGTTTGTAATGCTACACTCACTAAGTGTATTGAACTACACATTGATAAATTATGAACTTTAGAACACAATTGCCTAAAGTTTGAATGAGATTTAATAATTCAATCATGAACTCTTAATATTTGACAGCATTTGGCAGATTTGAGAGTTTGCAACATGCATGCTACACTTGTGTATTGAACTACACATTGATAAAATATGAACTTTAGAACATCGATTGCCTAAAGTTCGAATGAGATGTAATAATTTAATCTTGAACTCTAATATACAAACAAAAGTGTGAACTTTATGGCCTCTAAACTTGCAGGATTACATTTTACGTTGGCCCAACCTCCTAGAGATTTCATTAGGAGTACCAAGTTCAAAGTTAAATCTGCTGTAGAATGAATCACCGTCTAGCTGACCATGTTGAGGAGTGTTTGTTGGATTCAGCACAAATTCACCTGAAGAAAAAAAAATTAAAAAATTAAGGGTTTTGGGCATAATCCTCCCACGCAGCAAAGGAATTATTCAAAGGCTTCTTGCATACTCAGTGAGGCAATCAAAAATTAATCCTTAATTGAATTTGAACAATTCAGAGTGACGGTTTGTAAGCAATTATGTAATCCTAATTGTTAAGTGATATAGGTTTAATAAGTTATATAATAGTGGCTTTGCATTTTGTGTTAAGCTCTCTTGATCTTGATAAATACAAATAAAACACACCAAAAAACAATACAGGTAATCACCTTTGCAAATAGATTTAAAGGTTTTTTGACATGATTGCAATATTTTTGCTCTAAACCCACTGACTACTGATTTTCGTATTCTTGTAGAATTCACGCAGGAACCAATTTGGGTACTTAAAAAACGAATCTTCACTCTATGAAGAAAGAAAAAAGTCAATTTTATTTCTATATGATTATTTTTATAACTAACTTCAAAGATTTTTTTTTCTTCTTCAAAATCATACGTGGACCATGCTATAACCAACATTTATCACACATTTTATTTAAAAATTGTGAGTGAGTTTCATGACTAAATAATCAGTAAAGGTTCCGTCATCTGTTTATTGATCTTACTTTTGAATTTACGATTTTCTTTGTTTAAGCCACTTCCATTTGCTTGCAATTAGAGCAGTTTGAGTTGCCTTGTCTAGTAAGTTTTCTAATAACATCAAGTTAAATTTTTACAGAAAAGGTATATACATGTAGCAGTAACCCTTGAGAGTAATACATTAAAGGGAAAGTCCACCCTGATTTTAAGTTGGTTTTTCATATAGAAGGAGAACAAATTAAAACCAACTTAATATCAAGGTGGACTTCCCCTTTAAAATGAAAGTATGTTACAAGTCAACGAGGGTAGAATATTTCTTACGCTCAGCTGGTGTTGATTTCATTCTCTTCTCTTCTGTTGAAAATGTTCTCTTGTGACCTGTAGCAAAAGAAGTATTGGTAAGGTTGATATTACTTTGTTAATGAATGTTTGAAATGTAAACGAAACATCTGAAAATATTTTGTAACTCATCTAGTAAATCCAAACTATCCTATAGACCTGAAAATATTTCAGTTTTCCGAAAATTTGAGCTTAAATAGCAGGCAATTCCTGAATACACATTTCAAAGTATTTCATTAAAATCCCTCTTTAGGAATGGGATCATAATCTTTCCAATGCAACTGTCTATGATTCTTTCAAACATACTCATATAATCATTTTGAAAAGGAGAATCAAATCTGAAAATCATAAGGAATGATATTACATGAATTCTACAGAACTACATTAGAGATAGCAGAAGCAGCAATATAATGAAAGATTGTGTAGCTGGCATTCTAACTGGCATCCTCAGGGATGCCAGTTAGAATTGATCAGAAGGCCTGAAAATCACCTAGAATGAGCTATTTTGTACAGGAAAAAAAATCCTAAATTATGGTCTAAAAATAACTCGCCAGGGCCTGAATTCAGGCTATTGCCAGTGGGTGAAAACTGGCATCCCTGTTTCCTACCCTACTTATAAAAGTGAATTGATTTGTGTTATTTTCATATAATCTCAGGTAAAATAGCATATTAAAAGTGATAAGAGGTTTAGGACCCAGATATGTTTGACATTAAGTCTCATATCACACCTCATGACAAACTGAAGATGGCGCTATACCAGTTTAGTTGATATGAATATCCAATGCCTGGTTTCATGAGAAACTGAAGTACAACCTGCTAATTAAGTGCATGAATTTGATAATTTGGATACGACACAAGTATTTACCACTCTACTTTTTTAACTCACTGCACATATGCACATTCAGGATTTACATCTCGTGTGTCATTAATTAAAATCAATAACCCTTTGACTTCTGAAGTCAGTCGTTTCCAAAGGCTTAGTACAGGACTATGCTGGCGTCTGTAGGCTAAGGTTTAAATGCTTACTTTCCACAAATGAGATAGGCATCTCAAAGTCCCCTCCACCGCCTGATCCTGCTGGTCCTACAGATCCACTTCCATCCTCCATGTTGGCCACTGATATAGATTTCCTATTAAATCAAAGATAATAACCAGGGCAATGCAATAACATTCATGTAAGGGGGTACTTGAAAAAAATATCATTCAGAGAGTGTCCTATATTATAATTTTTGTTTTCTTCATTAGAATTGTTAATCTGTGTTTATTTTTATCAAAATGTGTGTCTTCTGAATTTTATAGTGTTATATAAACCCTTAAACCTCAGTGTAGGTGTTGAACTCTGAATCCAAACACTTAATCTGCTATCCTACTGGACAATAAAACTTACCTGAAATACTGATAATGACTTTTTTTCAAGGAGTCCTTATTTACTATCAAAATCTGAATTGGGATTCTGAAGAACAATTCATTATATGATATAAAAATTTTAGTAAAGAGCTTAATGATAAATTGATTTATCAAATTAGTCCAGGGGTGGAGGTCTATAGTCAATTCAGCTGACAATGTCTTTACATGGATTAATTTGCACTATGATGCAAGATTTTACCTCGCTTCTAGGCTACCTATCCTTTCAACACAAACTTTAAACAATCACTAAACCTGATAAACTGAATCTGTCCTTTCCTCAATGACAATTTTTATAAACATGAAATATGCTCACCTCCTTAGTGAGTCGTACATCAACTGTGGGTAAAAATATGATACATAGAGAAAGTGTGATACATGTAGATCATATTAGTCCAATTTTATGCATACTCTTTTAAACAAAGGTTGTTCTTGACAACCTGAAAGCATGCCAAGATTTGCCTAACATAGCAACAAGTAATGTATTCCATTTATTAATATCAGGTTAATGGAAAAGCTTGTCACTCGGTCCCCAGGAAACAAACATCCAAAATTTTTAATCGTTTTCATTGTCTTCATTGGTGATATGTTTAATGACATTCGATTGTGGTTTATTGCATTAACTACACAGTTTTATCTGTCAATTTACTTTATAACTTGAGAATTAGACCTCAATGCTGTAGGTCTCCTTGACTCCTTGTAAATATATTTTTCACGGGTTCTTGTTAAAGTCATTGGTCTATTTAAGATATTTCAAAGTACTTGAATGAATTTTAAAGTACTAGTACCCCTTGAATATTTGCAAACCCGTATGAAATTCACAAATGTGCTGAGCATACCACAGTAGATTCTGCACAATAATGTACATTGAAAATCTCAATGAAACATAAATAGCNACGGGTTCTTGTTAAAGTTATTGAAGATATTCCAAAGTACTCTAATGAAGTTTAAATTACTAGCACCCCTTGAATATTTGTCAAACCTGTATGAAATTCACAAATCTGTGTTCGATTGTGCTGTGCATACCACCATAGATTCTGCACAATAATTTACATTAAAAAATCTCCAGGAGACATAAATAGCTAAATCAGCTCTTTGTAATTCAGTTTAGTGCTTGTTTTTTTTTTGTTACTCATTCTTGAAAATAATTGTTTATTCATACCTGGAGCTTCTGGTGTTGCCTATTCCTCTCCACAAGTTTCTCATAGACATCGTTGTATCGCTTCTTAGTTGTTTCAACTTCTCTCCGCAAAGCTGTGAATGAATCAAATTAATATAATATAGTAAAATAAAGCAAACTAAATGTTCACCATGAAAATATTTTTGAGAGCAACTTCAAATTCTTCACAACAACTTAACAGAAAACTATAAAAAAAAAACAGGCCATTTTTTGCTGAGCTAAATGAAATGAAAATTGGTCAAATCACACTATTAATGTTTTGAAGAAATAAGTTAGAGGCTATTAATTTCTATTCTAAAGAGAACATGTACTTACCTGAAATTTGGGACTTCAAACCTGACGTTAATATTGATAAAGGAAAACATATCAAGACCATTATGATTCACAGGATCCAAGTTCTGACCTTGCTTTACTCTTAACACAGATTGTTAACCCCTTGTTAATTTCATTGATATATACATGGATAAATATTCATTTAAAACAAAGCAATCATACATATTTTGATAGAGTATAATAAAACATGAGCCCTTTCATAACTCTGAGTAGGATGCTCTGTATGAGTTTATATCATTATAAATCTGATTCATTGTGATGAAAGAAATATATCTGCACTGATTTGATCATTTTTTTATTCATATGATCAATAAAATCTATTTCATTAGTTATCTAATACACAACAAGGATACTAGTGACTTCAGTCTGTGTCCTGTTGAGTAGCTGTTCACAGTACTGTTCCATCTGGGTATTCCTCTCCTTTGCTTTCTTAGCCACATAGTCCTGATACATTCTCTCCTGATCTATCTGAAAAAAAGAAAAACATTCATTATTCTTATTTTAAAGCTTATCAGTATTAGTTTACAGGAGGAATTAGACTGCCTTGCAAGGTCACTGAACAAGTGGTTATCTCATCAACTCAGCTCTCAGTTAACATAAGAAAAAGAGGATCATGGGGGACCAATGGTCACCGATTAGGCATTGTTTAATATAGAGAGGGCGCAAGTAGCTACAAGTAGTGCAGTGGGCCTTTTAGCATCACATGGCTGCCATATTCAAAGAGTATAAAGTGATTTCAGATAATTACGACAACTTTGATCAATCATATCTAATTATTCATTTATGATTTGCATATATATTCCTTTTCAATGACTGATTTCTACTTTCATATCTAAAGTAGATCTGAAATGAGTCAGACTTTTATCTAATGGTCAAAAGCTGTAATGGTTATTTCAATAGAATATTTCTTTTTGTTTCTTATTCATGTGAATCGTTATTATGCATGTGGTATAATTTTCTTTGTTGTGGAAATATTCATTACAATAATTGGACCATCTAATATTGAGATAAACAATGAATGAATCCCTGTGTATGTTAAATTAAGGTGTCCTAATGGCCTGCAGTGAGCTAAAAAAGATGAGTATGATTTTAAATCGGTCAATGTTAATTCATTATTGAAAACAAGAATGATAAACCTTACTCTTTTACATGTACACATACACCACAATTAAATTAACACATACATGTACCTCTATGTTAGCAAACATTTGATGCAATTTATACACTGAACTTCGCATCCAACAGACTTTTTAAAGGATTAACATATTTTTAATACATCAATAATCACATTTCTTCTCATTTGAATGGGATGATGGTAGCGAATTTTTATAAATAAATTAATTCCAATAAAAGTATAGAATAAGCTTTGCTCATTCTACATTCATATCTTCAGTAGATTGAATTTCCTTCATATCTTCAGTAGATGAAATTTCCCACATATTCATTTCATTTGATCACATTTATAGCAGAGCCTCATGAAATATGTATTTGAATGCATTTACAGGCCTTAAATTTCCATATTTTTAAGGCAAGGCCACTTTCCTTTAGGGCACATTCCTATATATTACAGCTCAAATAGGAAGAATTGGAAAGGCACACAAGATCTCCAAGGCCAATGAGAGGGGCATTGAGGCCAATCAAAGGGGCATCCACGGCCATGGCCTTGGATTAATTTAAGCCCTGCATTTATTATCCTCAATGAACTTCACAATACTCAGGAAATTCCGAAATTATAAGTCCATTTAATATGTTAATATCTGTTCAATAATATAGTTTACAAGGGGTACAGTATTAAGTACCTGGTAGGTACAAAATGTGAGTGCCCTTGATCACGCCTTTAATATGAGTAGCAAATTTCTAAAACAAAATAAATTCAACTAAAAGTGTACAAAAAAACTTTGCTCATTCTACATTCATATCTTCAGTAGATTTGATTTCCTTAAACAATTTTATTTGACCACCATTACGGCGTAACTTAATGAAATGAGAATTTTAATGCATCCATTATCCTCGGTGAAACATCACAACACTCAGGAAATTCTCAAATTGACAGTTCATTTATTTTGTTAATAATTGTTTAAAGCCTGTCTGCACTAGTTTGGCCAGGAGAGATTAGTCCCCCCCCCCCCCCCCCCCCC
>BEXV01001537.1:88086-99063 GCA_003118195.1 Hemicentrotus pulcherrimus
CAATTTCCATTTCATGTTCATTATCTATTTCTTTGATTTCTTACTCTTGTCTTTACTTCTCTTTTTAATTGTGTGTTTAAAGTTTAATGTATACTGTGTATTCTCCATGTACATGTAAATATGTTGTCGATGTACAATGTTTTTCAATGTACTTTTTTAAAATGGACTTGAATAAAATCAAATTGAATTGAATTGAATAATTATTACAAGTTTTTTAATGTCTTTGTCCCATCACACTTTAAAATGTTCTACATACTCATCAGTGTCTTCCATGTCCCACTCCTTGTTTTTAAAAGGCCTATTTAGCATTTTCTTCCTCTTCTTATTTTTTAAAGTATTGTCTTTAGGTGTGTTAGTTTTGTTTAATATGATTTTATATCCCAGTCCCCTTTGTATTAAATGTAATTAACTTCCTTGAAAAATGTATCTTTTTAAATGCATGACAATGTGGAAATGACGCGTATATTAACCACACACAAAAAAAATGTATTTGCTGGAATTTAAATAAACGGATTAAATTAAATAGTTCAGATGAACAAAAAGCCTAAGATATAAACATGACATATTTTCATGCAATGCTCATGATATAAAAATAAGTATTATATCCCTGTTAAAGGATGTGTTGGAGGAGTTCTTGTCCGGAAAAAGTCGTCAAAAAAAGGAAGAAATTATTAAATCTACATAAAAGAAGACGTTTCATGAACAAAGATAATTAAGACCTTTTGTAGGATAAAGTGAGAGTGAGAGTGAGAAAATGGTGTCCCACTTGTGCACCCCTCCCCCTTCATTGAAATGACCGGCCATGGTGGCTCAGTCGTTAGAGCGCCCGCCTCATGAACGGGAGGTCGTGGGTTCGAACCCCGGCCGAGTCATACCAAAGACTTATAATAATGGGACCTTCTGCCTTCTAGCTAGGCGCTCAGCATATTAGATTGGAGAATGGTAGTAATAACATATCATGTTATGCAGGGCTCGCTGGAAGAACAGATTCCTAACTGAAGTGGCTACCCTGGGTAAATAAAAGTTATTATTATTATTATCATTATTATTATTATATGTCAATGATGCGAAGATCTAATTGGTACGCCTTTGTTCCTACCTACAGTAATTAAAGACCTATTGTTTGACTACATATTTCTTTTTTTAATTTTAAGCTTTGTTTGTAACGTTGAATATGCAGTTTCATTATTTGACCATAGTTCATGATTGTAAAGACATAATTTAGAGCAAACAGTACTGCATAGACACTTGATGAATACAATGAAAAAATATTGGCGCAACAGCTTGGGTAGCGTTCAAGAAACCACGTCGCCTTAGCATCGCATTGACCATTACAACCAACAGCTGGATACCTGACCATTGGTTATAAGATTGTATATAACCCCTCTATTCTATCATACAATTCATTTTACGGTTGATGAGTTTCATCGTGTCTGTCATAATCGACTTCAGCTTTTCGGACTCAAGGTAAGTGCCATTTTAATTCTTTAAACAAAAATCTATATACATGTATAATATAATTATGAGGAAACTTTTTAATTTCAATTTTATTTCATGCTGATTATTTATCCGATTGATAGGAAGTGTCGGATTTTATTTCTTAATGGTATTTATTTTTTTTCTTCAAAATGAGTAGCCCCCAGTGGCGCAAAAAGAGGACGGGAGCAATGGTACATGCAATTTAGCACAACCTAAAAATATCTAAAGTTCGCACTAATGAAAATAAATTGTGCTCTAAAAACTGATTTCCCGAACCAGCACAAACTTTCGAACGAAAATGTCATCTGAAAATGTGATAATCTAAAATCTTTCTACAAGACATTCCTTTAGGAAATATTGTTCTTGCTTTATGTCTTAAAAGCAAGTAATTCACAGAATCTTGTTTATAATTTATACCCGGGTATACAGTTAATTAATTTGTTGAAATATATAGATGTTCAAATTGATTCACTCTAATCGAATGGAATGATGACGAATTCAATTTATATGCCCATACAGAATCATCATCAGCAGCAGCAGCAACACCACCACCAGCGCCTTCCTTTCTTCTGAGCCGTATCCAATCATCTGATCCGACTATGTTCTGGTTCACCACCGTCGTCGTCCTTCTGATCGCTCTTTCGGCTAACGATGTCGACGCCGCTAAGCGATACGGCAAAAAGAAAAACAAACCATGGGAAGATTCGGATAGAGATAGCGAGAATGATCTCTTGGTAACGAAGAAGGTTTTCTTCGAAATGGAGATTGATGATGAACCAGCTGGTCGTGTTGTTATAGCTCTGTTTGGTGACACGTGCCCCGTGACTGTTCAAAACTTTGCTGCTATTGTCAGAGGAAACTGGAGACAAGATGTAAGTCTAATTCCTTTCGAAATCCGTATAAATGAGTAGTATCATTTGTTATTCAAAATATAGGTAAACAAAGAGCGGATAAAATCTTTTCCCGACCATCATATACAATTATTCTTAGTTGTGCAGTAAGACTGCTGTCATTTGGATACTAAATATGTTTTTCTCACAATGCTGCTCACTCCCCACTCTTTCAAAAGATCCATGCACTACATCCTTTGGAACGCCTTACCGCCTGATTTACGTGCAATATCATCTTTATTTTCATTCAAGAGACGATATAAACACTAAACCATTTTAAATACACTATATGAGAAGTAATTCGTATCTTTTATATCAAAATAGTGTTGATGTCATTAAAAAAAAGTATTTTAGGAGCTATGCTTTATTTCTGTGTTTGTTTAATCCTACCTGTGTATATTATTTTGTTATTGTTGATAATGTCGTTTTAATACTTTTGTACAGACAGTGCCTCTTGGAAGAGCAATATTCATTTGGTACTGAAAGGGCTACCCTGTTTAAAGAAGACTATAATAAACAGATACAAATAAATAAATAAATTTAAGGGGGGTTGGGGGGGGGGGGTGTTGCAACAACCCTTTGTTCTAAAAACACAAATTTCTCATGAGCATTGTGCAACCACTCTATTCAATACTGTATCATCACTTTCGTATTCATAACAATTGAGAATGATTATGGCGTATGCATGTCAGCATAAGTTCCCATTTGTTATGTTTTTAATTTTAATAGAAACGACTGAGTTATAACAACACACAGGTTCACCGCATCGTACCTGATTTCGTCATTCAAATGGGTGACGTCACGGAAGGAGATGGAACTGGAGGTAACAAATCAAACATCTTAATAAATTCATATGACCCCCCCCCCTGATATAGTCTGCTTTCGAAACAGGATAAAACCAAATATTAACATAAGTAAATTATATAAGATTCAATCAAATAATATATTTAGGTAAAATATATGTCTATCGTTTGATTACCAACGCTTTTGTTGTTTTATCCTAATTGCCCTACCTAAAACAGTTAGGCTTGAATCTTTGCGTTGCTCTTCATATCAAAGAAGATAGAGAGCATTATATAACATATTATTGCTCCGAAAATATTCATAAGATGTTATATGAAATGATGATGATGATGATTGGTTGCTTTTATCATCAAACGAATTATAGAAGACGGGTTTCGGCCATTTGCAGATTGTTTTTTAGAATATACATGATGGAAGGCATCGTCACATCAACCACAACAATCTGTTGTGATCATTGTGACGATGCCTTTCGTGCTCTCATTTGAGATCGTTAGGTTAGAAATCAAAGGCGCTTGTCAAAAACCGGGGAGATTTGAGACACGTACCTTACACAACCGCCGCCATTACGAGTTTTCAAATTATTTTATTTACTTGATTTCATTTTTTATATTTTATTGTTCAATATCTGTTTTCCAAACACATCGATGATAACGATGTCCATCATCTTTTATTCTTACATAGGTAAGAGCATTTATGGAAACTTCTTCGCCGATGAGAACTTCTACCTACGTCACTGGGGTCCAGGATGGGTTTCCATGGCAAACTCTGGTCCTGATACCAACAATTCTCAGTTCTTCATCTTATTAACTCGAGCTAGATGGTTGGACGGCAAACACGTGGTCTTCGGCAAGGTCATCGAAGGAATGGTAAGTTAGTAGACACACTTTCCATATTTGTTTCTGTTCATATACTTCTGTGCCGTATCTGCTACTTTTCACAAAATGTACTATAAAATAAAATTTTGACGCGACCCCGCTCCACTTCAGTAAAAATTGAAGAAATACGTTGCCTAGAACACGACTTGCTGGTCATGGCAATAAAGTTTGTTTTTAGATGTCATCTCGTGGAAGCTACCCTCCCCAAACGGGCGCATTACTTCATGTGCGTATAATCTTAATTTTGAGGTTGAAGATAAATCTTGCATAAGCAGCAAGTGACATTATACTGGCTCATCTCTCCCGTATCATTGTGTATATTGATTATTTATTATGTTTTTAATCTTGTACAATTTTATCGAATTCGTTTATAATGAGTAATAATAAGTTTTTATTATTTGTAATCATGCCACTTTGAAATAATTTCACCCTTATTAACTGTATATAATTATAGTTCTTAAGTATTTTAAGGGCCCCATGAAAGATCAACTTTTGTATAATGGGCCCAAATGGTGAAATATAAACAACTAAAAATTAATAAATGCCTAAGAAAAATCATTATAGAAAAGGGGGTGAGGCCTAGTGAACTCCATCACAATGTTTATGACGATGAAACATGACACTGCATATTGTTCTATGTTTTAAAAAAATCACAATACATTAGGTTGCCCAAAATCAGTTCGTTCCTCACGTGATACATAATGCGATTCGTAATTTCATTGAACACAGGCGCCTTAAAAATTAATGTTTACGTTGGCAACAGATGGCGGGAGCGGGTGATAATTTTGAAGTAACCATTTAATATTCGTCAGCTGCTACCAGATTGCAATGAGGCTTTGTTTCACCCCAGAATGACTTTCTTTGTTTATCAAGATGAATGACATAACTGGACCCCACTGGAAATAAGCTCTCGAGCTTTCGTGGGTTATCCTTTTCAAGCTGACCTATTCTTGATCTGTTATTATTGTATATTGTTGTATGTTGGAAGCTTGTCGAATAAAAATCAATCAATCAATCAATCAATACACAAAGACAAAGGCGATAATGATTATACATACACAACCTAATTATATAATAGTAACATTTTACAAAGTTCAACAGTGGTAGTACATGCTGACGAGATCGATATTCACAACTATTTATTAACACTTTATTTTCCCCTTCCCTATCTTTCTCTCTCTGTCTCTCTCTCTGTCTCTCCCGCCTCTACCTCCCCATCTATCTCTTTCTCACTCTCCCCTCCCTCACCACTCTCTCTCTCTCTCTCTCTCTCTCTCTCCTTCACCCTCTCTCTCATCATTAGGACATCGTTGATAAGATGGCTGAGGTAGATTCTGATGATAATGGTTTCCCTCTCGAGCCAATCAGAATCGTTGACTGTGGAATCATCCCTGTCCCAACTCCATACCTTATAGCAAACCCAGACGCTGAGTCCACTCAACAAAAGAAGAAGGATAAGAAGAAACAGTAGTTCACCGATTTCGACACAATATGTGAACGGAACTACCTTTCACATTCCTATTTTGGGTACTTATTTAATCATCCGTTGGGATATGTTTTTGTATGTATCGCTCTACAACAGGTCCCTCTATATATCTACCTCTGCCTAGTTTCCGCTCACCTTTAAACTTCCCGTTTCAGCCTTCCTATCCCTTTTTAATTCAGATATAAATGAAAATATAAAAACAGAACTAGGCTTTTAAATGGTTTTAATATTTCTCTTTAGGTTGTCGTAAACAATTTTGTTTATATGGAAGAAATCAGGAAAACTTTTTTTTTTTGTCAACCCTGATCTATTCTGGTTTGATTGTCTACATGAATACTTTATGTCAGTTCTACGTATGTAGGATAAAGTATATTTGACGATAGGCTAATGCATTACATTGAACATAATAATAAATCCATTAATTTGCTTTGCAATACATGTACTATAGATTCACCATTTTGTATGCATAATGGATAAAATAAATGGAATTCAAGTGAACCCATATCAACATTTTCATTGCACGTTTCATTAGTGGATGTCTTTTGGATTCATAGATCGACATGTAACAATGTATTTATCTCATTCTCAGGAATATGTAGTGTGAATCAAACCATCTTGTTACATCAGCAACAATATAGTTTGAAAGTAGATATTCTGACTGTAATACACCTTACATGGTTTTGTATGCTTATATAAAATAAAAAAATATGAATAAATACTTTGAGAGAGGGGGAGAGTGACATAGGAGAGAGAGAAAAAGAAAGAGAGAGAGAGAAAGAGGGAGGAGAAAAGGAAAGAGAAAAGAGAGATAAACAGAGAGAAGAGAGAAAGAGAGGAGGAATAGGGAGAGAGAGTTAGAGAGAGGAGAAAGAGGAGGAGAGAGAGAGAGGAGAGAGAGAGAGAGAGAGAGAGAGAGGGAGAGAGAGAAAGAGAGAGAATTGGAAAAACTGTCTAATAGCGATATCCCATTTATAATTGCTACAATTTACTAAACCATATTTATGCCGAAAATATACATATTATGATGGAACTTTGTAACGCATTATGCTATGCACCAGTGTAGGAAATTGAAAAGTTCAACCTGATGAATTGGAAATAAAAGAAGAAAAGAATCAGTGACGGCTTGAAAAACAAAAAAACCTGTTATTCTTCACCTTTCTTATCATAAAAAAATCACTTCATCATTCTTGTTGATGTTGGGGTTTCTTTTGGCATGCTCTCTCAACTTGTTGACCCACACATTATGAGCGAATTTCATTAAATGCCAAAGAAAATATCCCAAGATAATATTTTTTAATAACCATGGATACTTAACACAAAACATCTACAATGAAACAACGTCACTAGGTACACTCACCAAAACATCACAAAATCTCTGGTGTATTGCATGAGCAGGCTTTATTCTTGACTGAAAATTTTAAATCACAGTTATGACAAGTTTGCTTCGCAGCAGACACAGAATGTTAAAGCAGGTGAAACTAATAGATACATTCAATGCATTATTTCACAATCACATCCCTTAAAAATTATGACTAGAAATAGTTTGGCATTAATCTGTAACTGTAAATAGTACAAAGAGAGAGAAGAAGAGAGAGAGAGAGAGAAAATCCCTAAGGACAACTTGATTGATGATAATTTATGACTTACCAAAGTGCACCAGAGGAGTAACTTGATTTTGAACACTGAACCTACCATCTCTTAGATCACTGCCCTTCATAAAGAATATACAATATTTGTCGTGATCGACGAAGGCATTTAATAGCCAACAGTCTCAAATCACAGACAAGATTGGTCAGGGTATAATTACATCACTTGATACATACAAAATTATTACCCGGCTCTAACAAAAATAAGCCTTTATCCTAAATATGTGAAACAAATTTCAATGGTTTACATTATCATATCATATTATATTTACATTAAAAGAGAGACAAAAATAAATGGAGGTACCGGTTATCAGAATCATCAATAAAATCAAAAGGCATCTATAAACTCCTCAGTTATGGTCATGCCCCAGATCACTTTTGGCAAGTACATAAACACATCTCTCACAATGGGGAACTATCAGTATGGCAACATGACAGAAAACCATGATGGTCCGGAAGAAATGAAGGCATTACATCATTACAGAGTTAGAATTAGAATTAGAATTGATCACAAACACTGTAATATTACAGAGATTGAACATATATCTTGGGTAGAATTTCCCAACAAAAAGAATGGTATACAAGCACTTCGTTTAAAGGTAATTTGATTACTAATTGCCTGATCTCTTCTCTCTTATTTTTTCTATTTCTTTATTTGACAATGAAATAAGTACGTATTCATGATTGTTACAAACACAAACCATGTTGTCAATTCACACACATTGAAATGCTACGACTTTCAATATCAAAACAAAAAAGATTAAGTAGCAACAAAGAAATTGTAGAAATATGATTTTAAAATAAGATGCATAATTTCATGTTATTCATACAAAACGACATACATGAGACAAAGTCCATTACATAAATGAACATAATTTCTTTACCATTTTAAAGCTAAGTCAATAGCAAGAAATTCTATTTTTTCAAGCAGAAGAATTTTATATTACATAGGATTTACGATGGTGTAATTTCTAGCTTTATCAATGCATTTCAAAGAGACATCCACAGAATTTATGGGTAGTAATTATTTCTAATGACAGCAATCATTGAAACCACTTAAATATCAATTATGCAATGTGCATCAATGAGCCATGCAGCCTTTCATGAACATGGATGAAAAAGAAATTTGAAATGATTTTGTGCAGAGCGCGATGGCTCAGTGGTAGAGAGGTGGTCTTGTAACGGAGAGGTCCCGGTTATGAAACCAAGCCAATGCGCTTGTGCCCTTCGGTAATTCATTAATCCTCATTACCAAGTTCATTGGAGAGGACTTAAAGCCATCAGTCCCCTGGTGGTTTACTTACAAGCATACACATGTTTTTTTAGCAGTCAGGTAAAACAATAATCAACCAACCATTTACTTCATTTGGAAAGATGATCAGAATAAGAGAAAGATAGCTTGCTGTTTGTGACATCACGTTTATCACATTCATCATTAAATCTTAATATGCTTAATATGAAGACACAGTGCTTCTCTACCAATTTTCTTCAATTTTCTATTCCATCAACAATGAGATTAGGATTTGATTCAAATTGTGTTTTAAGACATTCCAATAAAAGCCATATTTTTTATTCATCACAAATTTATTTATTTATTTATTTGCTACATATTTTTAACAAATGCACTTTATCCACAGAAAATTACACTAAAGAACCCACCTCTATGAAAGTATTTATATCGTCGCCGTTTTCACGAACCGGCACAAGCCACCGAAATCCCTTCAAAATGTAGTTTTTATTTTTTTTTCATTTTTAGCATAAGTTATCAACAATGTTTCATTTCACCAAATTTCAGCATCCAAAACGCTTTAGTTTTTGAGATATCCATGGTTACACAAGTGAAAAAAACGACACACGAGCCAAAAAGCACAATTCATATTTTCACGAACCGGCACGCGCCGTTATAAGTCAATGGGCTGTGCCGGTTCGTGAAAATATCTTTGCGCTTACAAGACCTAGACGACGCGACACAGGCGGTTGTGCCGGTTCGTGAAAATGAAATACGCGCTGAGACAGCGCGAGCGCTTTTGTCTTGCGCGTAAAGTTACATAGGAAAAACGACACAGTGGCTTGTGCCGGTTCGTGAAAATATTTTTGCTACGTAAACAGCAAAATAATATTTTCACGAACCGGCACGAGAGTCCAAAGCTTCGTAATATTAATAGTAATTGTCATTATGCTTAACAAATGGAATGTATAGAAAATACAGAATATTTTCCTTTCATTGATATGTATTTTGTGATATAAAATTTGACATAAGGCATGTTTCTGGCGAACTCAAAACGGGCTAAACGTAAAACGCGTTTTTCTCAGAACGTACTTATTTCGTTGCGCGTTGGGCTGTGCCAGTTCGTGAAAACGGTGACGATATGATTTAATCATATCAAACATTTTACATCACTTTAAACATTTTAAATAAAAATGCAAAGAAAAATTGAGTTTCACTTGTTTTTAGTCAGTGCCTGGTAAACAGATACTTCAAATTTGGGTAAGAAGTTCATAATTTTCATACATGCTCCAATTCTTGTAAAACTATTTCACACCGTGTCTGCTTTGTTTGATTATCATATTCATATAACACTGTCAAATAATTTAGCAGTATCTCATTTTAAAGTATAAATCACTGCTTCATAAGCTCAACCAAGAGATTCTCATTAAAATTATTTGCAATTGGTCCCTAACAATATTCTTCATACAATATTTAGAGTTACTCACTTGAGCAACATTGATACACATTAGCCTTTGGCATTGACATTCAATTTAATATGATGATCTGCAATTAAGGACATTATTGAGTTCTAATATAGATGAAAACAAAATCATCAAACATCTAATCAAATTTACACATCACATATAAACCAGTAAATGAGAGTAAATGTTTACTTAACATATCAAATGGAAATTTAATAAAAGCTCTAGACACAAGCACTTTACATGTGCTGAATTTGTTAACCCCTGTATGTGAGGGCCTTGTTTCATAATCACAACAACTACAATGACTATTTATTTTACATTGCTCACAGCCAATCAATTGCAATGATATAAGTAGCTTACAATCTCTGCACTTCATATTGATGACAACTTTTATGAAAGAGGGTGCTGAACTCATCTACTACATGATCAACTATTTCAATAGATTTAAAGGTAGTTTCGTCAGTGCTGGTCAAGAATCATTGATTTGGTGATAATTAAGTGTTCTTGGTCCATCTTATAGTCTAAGACCATAGTATATATCTAGGCTTCTTCCATTATCTTTTTGAAGACAACATGTAGGTTGAGGTCACCAGTCCAGATTGAATTTCTGATGTCTCATTTATACACATGACAAGTTTCTTCTGTGGGAATTCCCCATTTTTTCCATCAGTTTTTTTTATCTTGAGATATATCTATAAATTCCAAGTTAAGTTTATCATCTGCAAGATACATTACAACCGAGTGATTCCGTTCCACCACTACACGTGAAATCTATTCATGATGGAAAAAGGCCTAAAAAGCACACTGTTTTCTGAAAATTGCATATGTTTCAGACTGCATCTCAAAGCGTTGTTCGCTACCCTCATTGATGTACCCATAATAACAACAAAAAATCTACCTTTTGACCCTTCCATTTTGACCAACACTGTGTATTACCTAGTACACAGTTTCAATATATCTATATCTATTTACCCGACCTCAAGTTGACCTTTAAACTCCAAAGAAGTATCTGATAGGAGGGACCGCCTTGGTAACTTCCTCTTCATCTTCTTCCTCCTCTACCTGCTCAAAGCTGACTGTTAGGTCAGAGTACTTTATACCAT
>BEXV01001538.1:0-11261 GCA_003118195.1 Hemicentrotus pulcherrimus
CTGCAGAGAGAATGAATATAATGATTTTAGAACCTATCTAACCTTTTTTGTTAGGTCGAATAAAACATTTTCAACCATGATTGAAGTGTCGGGTGTTTTTTCCGTTTTTATTTTCCTTTTGAGGATGGTAGACTCTCGGACGAGAGGCGTGTCAGCTCCCTTCGCAAAAATGGGTCAATGGGTTATGGCCATATGTTCAGTCAGCCTTATGTGATTGGTAGATTTCACGATCTTATGGGAGTGGCTTTGAAGCCAAGGAAGTGAGTGTCACATGGTAATATTAGTGCACCCATAGGTCTGACCTATGTCAGTTATTAATCACAATTTATCTCTTTTTCATCGCGACACAATGCTAATGTCAGCTTGAGTGAGTCAGCAATGGTTTCCTAATTTTCGAAACTCCTGACGCCGTAAAGGGTAAGTTCTATTTTAAAGAATGTTTTCATATTCTAATTTAATCATTATTGTTTTCAATATTTCAGTATAACAGGGTCGTCACTGGTTCGAAACTCCAGTTGATACGCTAATGCCCTTTTGTGAGAAATTAATTCTCGATAACCTATTCCCTCGGTTAGGACTCTTAGTCCTATGTCTCGCTGGTTGCTTAGCTTCAAACGTAAACTACCTTCTGAGCAGTCGGATGAAAGAAAAACATCAATTAGTCAATCACTTTTACTGGGCGTTTGTTTTATTTTCCTGACGTCAAGTTTGGTTTAATGGGTACTCCGTCAAATGCTCCGCGGACTTCATTTTGTCCAAGACAGGCTAAAGATAAGGGTTAACCTCAGGATAAGCATTATATTTGGGGTTGCGTTTGGGTTGAGGTCAAGATTAGAGTTACAAATGGATTTAGACCAGGTTAAGAGTTAGATGTGGAGTTACACTCGGGTTTAGGTCAAATATAGAGTTGCATTTGGGTTGAGGTCAGGTTTAGAGTTAAATTTGGAGTTACAATCGGGTTTAGGTCAAGTTTAGAGTTAGATTCGTGGTTGCAATAGGTTTATGTCTCGATTAGCGTTAGAGTTAGTTTTGGTTAGAGGTTAAAGTTATAATTTTGTTAAGACCACGGAGCATTTTGAGGCCAAAGCATATATATTTCAAAAAGCCAAAATGACCTTGAAAGTTTTGATTATTTCTTTCTTTCAATATGTTCACTTTTCTAGAGTGGTTAGAACAAACGCTTTCCTTTTGGTATTGAACGTTCTTGGATAAACACGTCTTTGACGGGGCATGCGATTCTGGTGAGTTGCATTTAACCTCTTGTCATGTCATGTATACACGGTGTCTCAGAACAATTGCATCAAGTTTTAAATCTCTAAGAAAAGACTGATTCAAGTTCGATATACGTTCGTATTTTCTGCCATTGGATTATAATCTAGGATTGATTTAAGGTTAATGCTAATTTCTTCAAAAACTATGTTGAATGGTGGGTTGTAAACAGAAGTGATGACATCATATTAAAGTCACATACAAGTCAGCTCTCATGGGGAATTCGACACCGTTCGGGGTATTTACCCAATAAAAGGTGTTGTCAATCACCAGGGTTAGCCTTGAGTTATATGACCATTAGACCTTATGTAATGCTTTGCTTTTCCTTCGCCCGAAGAATCACCGAGCATGCTCCTAGAGACTAGGGGGTACTTCTTGATGGACCAACGGGTTTGCTGTGTGCAGATTTGTACTCCCATTAATGGTATTTCCACCAAGTCTGGTGTCAACGAATTACGGCCTGTTGCACATGGAAACTGACTACCCACTCCCTTTAAATAAACTTGTACATCGTTTTGAGTGTTCTAATTTACTCGTGTTTTGTTATTACAAATTACGTTAGATTAATGAAATTAGTTTTTGTGAAATATGTATGTATATGTATTTTTTAAAATAAATTCTGCAACATAACTAATCCAATCAATACATCATGAATTCAATTAAAAATAGTTTAGCCCGGCCTTGCTATTTTTGATCTGTGCTTTCAAATTTGCATTTTCTTCAAAGAAAGATCACTACAAAAATCCTGCGTGTGATTGAGCTGGGTTTATAAAGACAGCCCACGAGACCAACAATGTACGTCTCTTGAACCCACAGAAACGTTGTCAGAATGCCCATAAAACTGACTTGGCTGTCTTTTGAATCCTGAAGCAATTTTTCAGAAGACCATGCAGAGTGACTGAAAGCAGTTCAATATTGGCATGGAAAACCCATACTTCCAATGGTTTCTCTATTTGACATCATACTTGTTTTCTCTCTTTTTTACTTTTAGTGAGAGATCTGACGCATTCAACCACTCGTTTCTACCAGCGGTGAACAATGAAATGAGATTATCTTTAACTCGTCGCTTCTCAGCAACTCCCAGATGCAACTAGATATCAGATCGACGATATCGTAGAGGTTGATGATAAAACATAGATGTCGTGAATTCTTAACCCAGCCTATTTCCTCCTCAAATCGTATTTTAATTGTAAAATTCATATCGCCAGATCATTCGATGTATAGTATACTTTTTAAAACAAAGTGAAATGAAGTGACATCTCTGTTTTAATGTTTTGTGAACTTCTTTATTTGCATGTATTATAATTATTACACGATTGTTTGGAGACTTAATTGTTGTCTCGTGTCTCGAAATTCTTCTGTATAAATGGCGTCACTTAAACAGACCATTACACGCACTTTGGAGTGTTCTATTTGTTTAGACTTACTCAGTGATCCGAAACAGTTATCATGTTCACATTCGTATTGCAAAAGATGTCTAGACAACATGCTAACATGCTCTTGTCAAACTGAGACGTATTCTTTGACGTGTCCGATATGTCGAAGCGTAACAGATGTCAAGGATGGTGATGTGATGAATCTAAATACAAATGTTCCTCTGAAGTCTGTGGTTGAGGATCTCAGAAACAGCCAGCAGCTCGTTGACTGTGAGGTGTGTCAAACGGGTGCAAATGCGGTGTATTTCTGCCAGGAATGCGGGAATAACATGTGTAACGAATGTCTGGATAATCACAACAAATGGCCTCCAAACCTCAAGCATACAATCGTGTTGGTGAAAGATATTCAAGAGCACAGGTTTGTCGAGAGGAAGGTCAGCAAGGAGCACTACTGCCAAGAGCACAACGCATCGGTTGGACAACATAATATCTGCTCTGACGTCTGCCTTACTTGCAAGAAGTTGATATGTATTAGATGCCGCATGCTGTTGCATGAGAAGGAAGGCCACACTGTTGTAGGTGTCGATGAATACAAAAACTCTTTCCAGATCCAAATCCAAATATTGCAAGCATTAGGTGAGGAGAAAGTCGCAACCATCGAGACCCATCTGGCTGTTATTGAGAGTCAGATGAAGCGCGTTACTGATCACATTGACGGAACACATGTTAAGATCACCAGCGTGTATGAAGTATCAGGCAAGCTGTTAAGTGAGAATAAATTATCATTAGTCGAGCTTTTTGAAGCCAATAAAGGGCTACTATGCCAACGCTTGCAGAAGATGAAGGGTGATCATGAAAGGTTGGTAGCTAGTCTAAAAAGTGCGAATATGTTGTTAGGTAGCAGCTTGGAGGCTCCTCTGAGTGGAGATGTCGTTGCTATCCACGATTCACTGTCTAGTAAGCTTCAAAGTCTGGTAGACCGGGATGATCCGGACGGCCAGCTTGTTACTGATGTGGGTGATCGGGCAGAGGAGTTGTTATTTACACAAGACCAACAAGACCCCTTGAGCATCGGGGATTTAGGTGTAAAGTATGAAGAGATCCGTAGTGTGAAACTCTCAGGTCAAATGAACTCCTTGGCTTCTTCTGTCGATGGTCGAATGGCAATAGGGTATTGTGGAGGAGGGATCGAGTTCGTATCTGAGAATGGGCATTTCCATGAGACAGTACTCAATGATGTCAAGGTTTGTGGAGCAAGATTCCTTTCTGATGGCGGGTACGTTGTCCTTGATGTGAGCAACACCATCACCACGTAATCAACCGAGTGTGTGAAGTCAGATGCAAAGTTTGTAACACTGGGCGCTTATGAAGGCGGGGTCGGAAGCCTAGCTGTATGCAGTATCGATCATATCTATGTCGGCTACTGCAAAGCAAAGATGATCCAATCGTTCCACCCAGGAGGTGGAACCGCTATCAGGGAGATAGAGTGCAAGGGTTTCGAACCTAAACAGATCACATGTCTCGATGACTCCCTGATCATCACCCATAGCACTTATACGACAATATTTGGTCGAGGCGGCGTTGTGAAAGACAAGGTAAAGAGATCTAACGTGTATCCATACAGTACCGTAACTCAAGACAACTCCGTTCTGATCGCATGGGTCAATCATGATCAAGGGTTGGTCACTATCGAAAAGTTCACCAACAGTTTGAAGCCGGTAAAGACACTCTTGCCGCGATTCAAGATTGAGAAATCTAAGGTGAATTGGTATTACCTCCGGGTTTTCACATCTGGTGGAGTTGCTTTCTGTACTCCAAACAGACTCTACATAATAGCATGTCCACCATAATGGGGAACTGCTTGAAATTGTTGAGTCGATTGTGATGATGTGAACTACTTCCGGGTATTCCGATGCAGAGGAATTGTTTATTTGATTATAATCTGATAATAAATGTAATATGAATAAGTTTTTTTGACAAGAGAGGTCTCATCGGCACCAATGCTGTTCTTCCTAAGGGCCCTGCATTCATTACTACCTTAGCAATTACCAGGCACCCACTCACACCTGGGTCGAGAATGGCAAATTCGGGTAAACATCCTTGATACAGTGGGATATATGACGTGTTAAGTGGTGCGGATGAAAAATTTGGGTCTGGGGCGGCCTGGGCGGTCTCCTCTCTGAATATTATCAAATTGATTTACAATATTTTGGTTTATGGAACTTTAGTTTGCGTTCGTTAATTTACTTTATTATGCTTTGAAGAAGAAGAAGAAGAAAAAAAAAGTGATTTCATACATAAATTAGATTTTTTTGGTTTTCAGGACCTGATGGTTATTTTTTGTATACACATGTACTCGTTCATTCGATTATTTTAATCTAATTTATGTCCACTATGCACCTGACTAAATGCCATTTTGTGTTGTTGGTTGTGTACATTTTATTCACTGTACTTTTATTTTTGTAGTCATAACTTTGTCGATCAGAAAGCAGATATCGATGTATGATATAACAAGACTGGCTTATATGTGTATATTGTTGTGTTGAGCACAGATTTGAATTCTAACTATCAGCTACACTTTGCCTTCATTAAGCTACTGTATTGAAGGATTTAACTAGGAAACGATTTAATAAAATACGTTCATAGTCAAATGCATGAATTTATTCTTATTCTCGATGTTAAGACATATTAATAGTTGAATTTATCGACATCGTGAAGGAGATTGTGAATACAAGTGTTAAAGCAATGAGGTAAATTTTGACTATGGTGATAATGATGATAATGAAGACCATAGTAAATACGATGATATTGACGATGACGACAACGTTGATTATGATCACGGTGTTAGCGTTTGTAATGGTGATTATGATGGTAATGATAATATATAAAATGATGGTGATGGTGATGGTAATTGTGATAGTGAGGCTGGTAGTGATCAAAATGATGGTGACGGAGGTGATGGGGATGGTGATGATGGTGGTGATGATAATGATGATGATGAAGGTGACGGTGTTGATGACGAGGTGAAGAAGAGATGTGTTGGATGTTTTGTTATAGTAGTCATGACGTTGGTGATGATGATGCTGATAGTAGTCATTTTTTGCGGTGGTCCTTTGTGGTGGTGGTGCATTGTTGAAACTAGGGGCGGCCGAGCGAATTCCAAAGTGTGCACCAACAAAAAAGGGCACTTTATGAAAGAAGAAAAAAGGGACATGCAACGGGAAATTTAAAAGCGAAAAAATACATTTTTTGTTATTTGTGTAGACATTGGTGTAATTGTACACCTATTCATTATAATTACATTATCAGGGATTATTTACATTAAATGTTTCTCTTTATACATTATACAACATCTTGCTTAAGCATCATACTTTGCAGTTTGTTGTGATGGTTTTAATAATCATTTACGAGCGAGTGAAGCGAGCGAGGAAAATTTTTAAACATTTGTGAGGTCTCATTGTTAAGAATTACATCTAATAAAGAGGAAATTGCTCTTAGTCGATTTAAATTAGAGGCACACTTAATGGAAATTAGGAACTTCTTACTTCTTAAAAGAGGCACTCACCCGGGTTAAAAAAAGGCATTATGAGAATGGAAAATGGGCATTTATAAGAGGTGAAGAGGGGATAGGTCCCTTATTAGAAAGGAAAAAGGGCCCGTATCATTTTTAAAACGAAATAATCAGAGGTGAAAAGGGGCATTGACCAAATATGGAACGGGCACTCATAAGATTGAAAAGGGGGCACTCATAAGATTGAAAAGGGGGCACTTATAATACAAGAAAAATGTGCATTTATTGAAAGAAATGGGGGACCGATCAGATTTTGTTAGAGGCATTTATCGGAGGTAAAAGGGGGCTTTTATGAAAAGGGGGAAGTGGCTCTTATTAAAAGGAACGCTAGGCAGATGTTAAAATAAACGGGGCACTTATAGCAGGGAAAAGAGCATATATTAGAAAGGAAAGGGGCACTCATCAGAGATAAAAGAGCACTTACCAGGAGGGGAAGGGGCACTTGTCAAAGTAGAACGAGCATCTCTCAGATTTGAATAGGGTCAATATTATTGGCGGTGAAAGGGGCACCTATCTGAAGTGAAAATGAGTACTTTCTCGTACCGGAAAAGGGTCATTAACTTTACATAAAAAGGGCACTTATGAGAATAACAATTGGGAGACACTGTGCCCCCCCCCCCGGAGGGTCCGCCTCTGGTTGAAGCGAGTAAGATGAATGCCAGCAACTCTCGTTATCATAAAAGACCTAGGCAATTCAAGTATCAAAACATGACATTGCTGAGGCACTATAGTGACAAAGTTCAAAGAGATATCCGAATATGGGGTGATTGTTGTTTTAATATTAGTAGTTTCAAAGTCTGATCGGGCGGGGGGGGGGCATCATGGCTGCCTCTTTTGTCCATTAAAATGATATATCGCGCCTTTTAGAATGTTGACGCAGATGGGGGACTGCCAGAATTAAGATTTAGATTTAATGAACTCTCTAGAAATTGACCACCTTATCACAAACGCAACTGAAGTACAACTTTAAAGAATTTATTGCTGAAGAATATCATCACTTAGCGACAATTGTGTGTGTGACAGCATAGACCTACTACAGGGACGAGCGTGGGGCTTGATAATGTTATTCTGATTTGTTGTAAAGATCTTTGAAAGAAGTTTTAATGATGAGCTTGTTTGAATTGTCTTGTTCATATTGTCCAGAAACCTCGCGAGTCTTCTCATTCTAATATAGATCTCAAGTTGGCAACCCAATATTCAAATGTGCATCTTTTTTTTTTTAAATCTTCATATATGAAATTGAAATCCGACTACCACATATTCTGTGAATATTGATGTACACCCCCTCTTTATTTCTTTTTCCTTATTTTTTACTCTCTCTCTCTTCCTTTTTTATCAATATTTTTAAAATCCATTTTTGTATCGATTTGCAATGATTTGTTTGTTATATATTTGTAAAACCGCACAAGAAAAAGACAATCAAACAGAAATCAAGGAAATCAAAATCAAATATAATCAGATGGAATGAAAAGGACCGTTTCTAATCACCAATGACTTGCCCCTCCCCCTATCAGGTCAGGATTTAGGCACAAAGATTGTGAATATGAGTATTATTTCGCGGGCTCATGGTCATGTCATGGACATGGTCAAATAAAACTAATTCATATTTGCTCAGTACCCCATCTGCGGCAACAATTCGACAGGAATGCTATGGACTATATATTCGGAAGTGAAAGAGGGCATATCTGAATGAGAGAAAAAGAAAAGGAGAAGGAAAGGATCGTTATCGAGGGTTACCCCCCCCCCGCCCCTCCCCTCCGATCAATGCCCAAAATAGCCATGTAACCGGCTTCCCCCTCCGAAACACACAAACACACACACATACCAAGAAGTTACCAGCAACTTCTTGCACATACCCAAGACCAAAGTTGGGTCATGAGTCATCTGTGATAAAATCATCAGCATTGATGAAATACTAAACAAATTACGTATGAGTGGGGTTTCTGATTTTACGACTTGTTCCGTCAACATTTGCCTTTCGATTGTCATTGTCGCATTTCGTGGTAAATTCTCGCTATAAATGAAAATCTTGAATACAATATAAAGAATAAAGCAGTGACAAATTGAATGACACATCGGGTGGTGGAAAATCTTGAACACAGCACAAAGAATAATCAGTGACCAACTAGGGAGTGAGGTCTCACCTCCCTGGACCAACAAATGACACATCAGGGGCCCGTTTCACAAAACTTGTCATCAGTGACGAATGACATTTTTTGTAGTATATAAGCTACTGAAATCCTTGCATCTGATTGGTCACCAGCTGATTTGTCACTGATTTTTTTTTTTGACATTTGTCATTGAAAAAAGGCTTTGTGAAACTGGTCCCAGATAAGGCAGGTTCGGAATGTACCCTATGTCATTGTTTTTATTATGTATCACTTTGAAGCTTGATATGTCCATAACCACAATGACACAAGAAAAATATTATTCCTGCTTACTCATCGCATTTTTTGTATACACCTACACACTAAAATTGAAAGAACAAAAAGTTTCTTGATATCGAACGGTCCATGAATTGTAGGAGAATGAAAAAATGTTATCCGAGACAGTTTGTTTGATTTATTAATCATGCGTTTCACTTTCCTTCAGCTCAAAAATGGAAGTCACAAATTGATTCAGCCGAGGACGCAGGTTTTAAACTGATTCGTCTTTCGGATGTTTAAAAATCGGTCTAAGGACGTAAATAATCATATCTGATTGATACACGTCTGTAAAAACCCAATTACACAAAAACACACTCCTTCGATCGAAATGAAAATACACGAGTCTGCTTTTTAAACACTGCAAACACTATACATTTTATACTTGCTATATATTTGTCTTTTGAAATACGGCGGTAATACAGTCATGTATATATTTGATTTGATTTGATTTGATTTATTTATTCTCCGAATTCACAATGAAAACATGGTATAGAGAATATTTGCAACAAAATATAAATAGACATTTAGAACAAACATAATATACAATGTAAAAAGAGAAAGGAAGAAGACAACAATGAAGTCGGAAGGACACCAAGTTTAGTCAAGCCATGAAGACAAGACTGTTCTTCCATGGGGTCCAAGATGATTGTTATGGTATCAAATATAAATTGTGTAGTATGAGGAACACGTGACGTAAATATAATAAAATAACAAATATATACATTTGTGAGGGAATGAGAAATAGCTCTTTCTTTATAATGCAAATTAGTCAGGAGTAAAAGGAATGTACTTAACTAAAGAGGAGTGATATGCCCCAGTGAACATACACTCACTGCATGCAGGTAAAAGCTCATACATGCAGTGAGCAGAGATGAGACTGGTTGTAGCTGTGCCTACATGAAGCTGTAATTGATGCCTCATCCTGATATTCTGGATGTCTATAGTTGGTTTTGGACACCTTAATATGTGAGTACAGTATATAATTAACTCTCTGATGTTAAGATTTGCTGAGGAGCTTAATTTGATAGATTATGATTTGTTTGAAGAAGAGGGAGATTTAACTTGAATTTTACATGAAGGATGCATGCTGGTAGAAATTGAGTTATGCCTATTAATGCTAGAAAGGTGTGGTAGGACATTGCTTTTTGGTAAGCCTTGTATTGTTATTAGTTGGAGTATGTTTATATATTGCTTAAGGCTGATAGAATGATTATGATAGCTCACTCATTTGGAGAATTGTGTTATATAAATGTGAAAGTAATAAATAGGGAGTGGCCTTCATTGCAGATCTATTTACTACATGAATTTCATAGGCTGAGGTAAACTCAAAATATATACAATGTACATGTATGAACTAAATTGCATACACTGTATAATATGGAAGATGATCTGGAAAGCAGATTTAGCAAGTAATTATTTGTGGTCATAATGATGCAATTCTTACTGTCATTTTTGTGTCTTTTAATTTTCTACAGCAACTGAAGTGACTTCATTCAGTCAAGGGTCTTCTACCCTCTTTTGTTAGTTGAACAGCATGGAATAAAGATTGGCCTCATACCCAATAGAAACGCAACAACTACTTCGTCTGATTTATTCGAGTCGATACCCTCACACATTATTAGAGAAATTTATCAAGGAGCTCCTCCGTATCATGACATCGTGACAGTGAGATATAAAATAAGAATCGAGGGGTCATTATTGTCCCATTCTTTGCATTGCTTGTGAAACACATGTTTGAAAAGCTAGTAGAAATCATTGACCTCACACATGTGCTATATTCGTCCATGAATAAATAAATACACGAGCAAAGCCAGTCGGTCCCATGTGTGTTCTACCACCAAGTTTCGATCGTAAGTCAAGTACAGCCAAAACTGAATGGAGAAATATGAAGAAAAAAAGAGGAAAATGGACCAGTCAAGGGAATGGAATGTGAGTGCATTCTTCGTTTCCTATCGTCTGTGTATATACTCCCGTCAAAACGCGCAGGCCATAACATAATCAAGGTCAATTTCCCTCGAGTTTAAGTACAGAGCCCCGAAATATGCTGTCAAAATATAATGTCATCGTTCATCTTTCCTCGACCGCATGCATGCCTTGAATTTCCTCGAGGCTCTTCTGGGATGGTTATACGATCTCGCATTTCCCCATTCCGCTGGGGGTGATTTCTATACCACACAAATCCCCATTGTCCCCGTTCGTAATCTGGGATTTTTCTCTGGAACCCCACGCTAGCAGGGGTGCTTTGTGCTGTACACGGTACCCCCTATTGGTATTAGTCCCTCGATTGTTGTGCATAATAATGCTGAGCACGCAGGTACAAAATAAAAAAAATGGAAGCTCAATGTTGTTCCCGTTGTTAGAACATTATTGAAAACACCTAATGTGTCGTTATAGGCTCTGTTAAAAGCTACACATCAACATAACTTCAAAAGAGAATAAGGAAAGGAGCTGGTGGAAAAGCATAGATTTCGACAAAATCATTATTCAGGTGCACGATTCAACGTAATAGTCTATTTATCATTGTTAGCAAAGTGTCCAGAGCTGATACGTTTTAAAAACTAAAATGGAGTAGAGGGGAAACCGGGGAGAGTATCAAAGAGAGAGAGAGAGAGAGAGAGA
>BEXV01001538.1:17808-27887 GCA_003118195.1 Hemicentrotus pulcherrimus
CCCCCCCCCCCCCCCCATGTAGTACACAATGCGTGTTTTTCATGTCATCGGCAGTTGTGCCACTTACATGTGTGCCAGTTGTTTATGGCTTTGGAGTGGTTTTTTCCTTTCGAAAATGAGGCATACATTTTGTAGACAGTGAATATGAATTATGGAACATAAGTCATGGTAAACAGTATTGATGAATGGGTATGTTGGCATGTTGAAAGATGGGTGGCATAAAGTAGCGGAAGGTAAAAGATAATTGTGAAGTTGAAAATGTCAGAAAACACACGAGATTATTTAATAGTTTATACATGTAGATTGACCAGTTTATCATGTTTATGTGACGGTTAAGTAATTGAACTTTGATTGATATAATATGATTAGGATGAAATGAGAAAGGACGCGATTTAATGGAAGGTACATTTGTAACTCGCTAACCATTCAGTTTCTCACCTGTTTATACACAACGTTCCAAATAAATGCTTATATAGTAGCATGGTGGTTGAATACGTGGAAGAAGGCGTACATGTAGGATAACTTTTAAGCATTGAACTTGCGTTAGGTATGCTTAGAATATTTACACAATTGTACATTTCTATCAGGTCCATTCATCAGCATGACCTTCTTTCCTGTAGCAGACATTTTCTACTCGGTGAGCATACCTAAAAGAGAGGGTGAATCTATAGTTTAATGAATTGAAATACCAGTAACATTTGGCATAATTTATATTAGTCACTTAACGTCTCTTTCTTTATCCTTTTCAATTTTTATTTTTCAGATCTACCAAGATGCAGAACGTGGATCTGCATAGTCTGGAGTGCTCTATATGCCTTCAAACCATCAACGAACCCAAGCTTTTGACCTGCTCCCACACCTTCTGCAAGGCATGTCTGGAGAGGTTGTCCGATGCTCAGGTCAACCGTACCGTTCTACCATGCCCCATCTGCAAGAAGACATCCGCTGTCCCCAAGGGGGAAGTCGGCAACCTGCAGACCTACCAGGCCCTGAAGTCCGTGGTGGATGACATGAAGAACCAGCGTCACAACTGCACCTCCTGCGAGAGGGACAACCCCCCTGCAGCCGTTTCCTTCTGCCAGGAATGTGGCAAGTACATGTGTGCCGATTGTCAGAAGATTCACAGCCAGTGGGGTACCTTCGCCCGCCATCAGGTGTTGGGCACTAGTGAGTTCTCCTCGGGCAAGATCAGCCTGAAGAAACGGGCCACCTGCAAGAAGCACCCTACTGATGACGCCTCCTGCTTCTGTATCGAGTGCCGCAAGTACATCTGCTTTTGCGAAGTGCTGGAGCATTCCAGACAAAGCCATTCGATCCTGCAGGCCGACGAGCACGAGGGGGACCTGAGAGAGAACATCCAGGATCTGAAATCCAGGGCTTCTGTGAGGAAGAGCACCATCAACAAGTACATAGCCTTCGTGGAGGAGCAGCAGCAACGTTTGGACAGCGTCTTGAACCAGATCAATGAGAGCATCGATGATGCCTACGAGGACTCGGTTAAGCGACTGACGGAGAGGAAGGGATTATTGAGGAGCGAGGTGAAACGCCGAATCGACCAGCTGGAGATCTCATTGAGGGACATGCTGGAATCCAGCCACCAGCAGATTGTCCACGTTGATGCCGCGACGGAGCTGGTTTGCCATGGCCTCAACGCCCCTCTGGAGAAGGAGTCTCTGACAGCCCATGACACACTCTGTGAGGAGCTTTCTAGGATCCTGGAACGGGAGAACCCAGACTACAAGCAGCCATCCATCGCTGCTAAACGAGGAGAAAAAATCCTCTTCGAGAGAAACAAGGTCAATAATGAGCTAGATCTTGGTCGAGTCCAGGTGGCTGATTGGGCGTCGAAGCATGTGGAGTTCCCAGTGAGAAACAGCATCTCTGCGATGGCTTCCATGCCCGATGGTACTATGGCTCTGGCCAGCAATCAAGGAGGTATTGACATCTTCGATTTCGAGGGACGTGTCGTTAGGTCTGTCCTGAAGAATGCCAAGGTCCGTGAGATCGAGTTCTTCAGGAATGGTTCCTTCGTTACCCGCGACAAGACTAACACCATCCTCCTCTATAACAAGTCCTGCGAGATTATTCCACAACCCCGCTTCGAGACCCTGAGGTACGACGAGGCTGGAATGGGTGATCTAGCCCTAGACAACGATGAAAATATCTATGTTGGTTACAGGAAAGCAAAGACCATCCAGGTTTTCAGTTCCTCCGGTGGCAGAGCTTTCCGGGAGATTCCTTGCGACGGCTACGAGCCCAGTCAGGTGCTCGCCCTCAAGACCAAAAAGTTGCTCTTGGTACAAAGCCATTCCAACTCAGTACGTCTGATCGATTCCCTGGGAGTCATGAAGCACGATGTGACCCTCTACGACAACCTCTACGGTTACCCTGCCGTGTGCAGGGATGATTCTATCATCATCGCTTGGGTCAAGCACGATGAGGGGTTGGTGAGCATCGATCAGTATAACAACGAGTTGAAGCATGTCCAGACGCTCATCGCAGACTACAAGATTGAGAAGCCCGAAAAGCGCCACTGGTACCACCTGCAGCAGTACACCAACGGCGCAATGGCCTTCTGCACACCAGACCGGATGTACATCTTCAGACAGGCTCTGACAGCTGCAGATGTGTAGATCGGCTGAGTATCATTCCCCTTTGTAAAACCCCTTCTGTAATATCTCAATATCCAATGGCGTAGCCGGGGAGGCAGCGGTGTTGCCCCCTCCTAATCGGAAAGCGAAGGGGAAAGGGATAAAGGAAGAAAGGAAGAAAGGAGGGAAGTGGTGAAGCAAAGGCAACGTTTGAAGCTAATTCAAACCCCTCCCACACCCTTCCCTCACTTGATTATCCTTTTATCTAGCATTTCATACAGGCTTGTCAGACTTGAGCACCTCACAGCAATGCCCATCAAATAGTTTAACTCGAGCTACGCCATTGCCCAATCTCTTAGATTCAAGTTTTGTCTAATCGGTATTTTATGATGTGATATGCCAAACTAAATCAATTTAAACACTCAATGCAGTCATCTACAAGATGTGGATGCAAAAATTGGAATAATCGTATTAGAAATAGCTAGATGAAGGTTTCATCATGAAACTGAGGAGAGATCTTAGTCTTTAAAACTTGATGGAGGATAGAGTGCATCACTTCTGTCGCTCTGAAAGTTCTGTACCATTCTCGTGTGTGAATGTTTATAATTTGCAAATGCTATTTACCCGAGGTGGAATTACCAACAAACTAAATCGGTCCATTTATCATTTTTGTCTCGTTAATTTGTTATATTTGTATATGCACGATGTAAGTCATCAAATTCAAGTGCCTTATATAAAGGCAGTTTCACCAATGCACCTACAGTTTCCAAAGTTATGGCTATTACGGTATTGTGTATTATACTTATGTTTATGGACAACTAACATTTCGATAGTGTAGCAAAAGAGAAAGATCCTTGTTTCGAGACTAGTGCAAATAATTAAGCACTGATCGTTATTTTGTAAGAGCTAACATGTTTTTGTTTAAATGTATGCAGTTTGTTGTGAAATCCCGTATAATTCACTTGTTCGTATATTATAGTTTTGATTGCTTATTATGGGGATTTGTTTGTATATAATTTCCGTTGAAAATGTGTTTTTTTACGTCCCTGATCAGAATTTTAGTTTGTTTTCAGTGCAAAGTTTTGATAGTTTGGTTTTATAAGCCATATACATGTATATGCTTTTTATCAAGGCAAATGTATATCGGGAATGTTACGCTGATGCCTTAGCATCGATATAAAACCACATTAAGTACATTGTAAATTTAGTTGTTACAAATAATATTTAAGTATTAGCAAACAGCATAATATTTATGTGAATATATTTTTAGATTTGAAGCTTCCCTGAATAGTATATTTGTCATGTCATTCACTTATGTCATTTATTAAATGTTAAAGTAATTTTTATAGGCAGAGTCTAAGAGATACAATGTACGGATGAAATCTAATGTATTATATTAATTATGTCTTTCCCTTTGGCGCTGGGGTGAAGGTTTTTAGTCTTGTTAAGTCAGTGGAATTACAATACGAGGTGTAAATTGCCTGACGGACGACTGCGTCTCTGACACGCCGTACGATGATGTCATTTTACAAAAATGATTGCTAAATGATCAGTGCACACAATGCGTTGATTTAATTAATGGCTCATGGCCTAATTGTCTTCTCGGAGTTGATTAGCCCAGGGAATATACATGTAGCAGTCAATTATGACGCCTCACGCGCAGCGTGCGTTAATGTCATAATTGTAATAATGTCGCTATATCTCTTTGTGCCAACAATGTACAATTCACATTCATTTTATTTTTAAAATGCTGCATTTTTCCCCAAGTGAGTTATGGACGATATCGTACGCATAATTGTTGAGAGTAAAATGGACACATTTTATTTTCGTATTATATGTCATGACGTCGTTAATTAGGTCAAAACGCCATTATATTGTACTGAGCTCGCACGGACCAAATATCTCAGGAACCACAAACAGTACGAGAAGGTATTTACTCTCTTTCTTTCCAAGATTTTGGTGATTATAATGGTTCGTCTTTCTTTTTTTACCCCTAATAATACCTCCCTTTTTCTCACACATATCCTGGACTTTATTTGTTAAAATGACTACCTTAAAATGACACGTATTTTGTAGCATAGCGAAATTACGTTAACGTCATCTTGTAGTATACGATACCCTTGTCGGGCTCTCCAATCTTTATTTTTGTCACTGTATACGAAAGAAAAGTAAATATATTACGGTTCAGTTGCACGGACGTGTAATGAGTGTCATTTTACATGTTTTCAAACAACAAGTATATACTATACGGGTTGTAAGGTTACTTTATTCGTCAAGAAAAATGCCTTTTTATTTGGCATGTCAATAACAATTCATTCAGTTGTGTTCACGCTTCTATACGTCCATTATGTGTGTGCGTTGGGGGGGGGGGGGGGNTCCGAAGTTCAGTTTTCAAAGTGAATCGATAAAAGGGTCCTTCTCTACTGAGAAAGGAATAGGCGGCTTGAATAGTGCAACCCTTTTCTTTATTATTTCCTTTTAACCTGTTTTAAACAAATATATCACAGGTGGCGAATGAATAGAAAAATAAAAACTTGTTTTTCCGTTGCGAGCAACCCTGGTGAAAATCCTTTGAAATTTCCAATATGCAAATGATTCAAGGGTCATTTTCATGACATTAGGCACCTCAATTGAAAATGGCTAGAGGCTGAAGATTAAGAAAAAAATGTCGGCTGTATTAATATCTCGAAAGCTCACTCACTCGAAATACTGTATGTAATCTGCAGCTCATTTCTGGAGCCCCGTGCGTCTGACAAATTAAGCTCGCGCGTTATAACCATATTGTACGTCAAAATAACTCCACCTAAAAAGTGGCATGTGTACTATAAATCAACTTTAACTGTATGTTGATATCTATAGTTCTTTCATTATGGATAATATCTATAGACAGCACGTCTAAGATGGAACATTCCGTATATAAAATATGTTTGTTTGTTTAGAAATCAAATGCTTATTTTACATTTCTCTTTAACTGTATCTGTATTCGAAGTATAGGCTATGCGTATTCAGATTAAAACTATGTAATGTTTATTGGTTAATAAAATGGTGACGAGTTCTTTCGGACATGACTTCTCGAAGTGTTTCCTATTTTTTTCTTAATGAATGAATGAATAAATGATGACTGAAGAGCGGTTATACCAGAATCACACCGAAGAGGCCAACACCAGACCGAAAATATAATGGACGCAATTTGCATTACCCCCTGAATGGCCAAGATTGGTTTTAATGGTTTTTGGTCGGTTCTTTTACAATTAAGCGATGTGAATTTGGTATAACGATAAAGTAATCAGGTAATATCCTCAAGAGCGTGGTTAAAATGATCACCGAGGGGGGGGGGGGCGGTGGTGATGCGACGTATACGAACAAATGTTTGTGAAACGGGATGCAAAAAGGGGCTTTTTTTGAACAGTTTATCCCGAGAGAATGTGGTGGTGGTGATATGATGAAGATGATGACCTTGATCATGGTTGCGATGGATGATGATGATGTTGATGACTTTGATCGTTGTTGCGATAGGTGATGATGATATTAATGATCAATGGTCATGGTTGTACGTGATGATTGTGATTGTTGAGTTGGAGATGATGAAAATGACAACAGTGTTTGTGATAGTGACTACATGTGATCGTGATTGTGATTATGATTATGGTGGTGATGATCAGAGGATGATAACGGTTCTGCAGGCAATGGCACAGGGGGTGTTTCACAAAGATCCTAGGTTGGACTTAATAATTTATGGAAAGCTGTTAGCATCTTTGAAAATATTTTGTAAAAGTTATTTTAAAAGGCATTAAATGTTGATTCAAATCATTCATATTTTCTGTCACTAAGGAAAGTTGATGTTCTTGATGTGGAATTTTTGAAACCTCTAAAAAACTTGATTTTTTACTTCTGAATAATATAAAATTTTAAGGCTACAAATAGCTCTCCATAATGTTAAATTCCAACCTAAGTTACTTTTGACTTAGGATCTCTGTGAAACACCTCCCATGACTGTCAAGTTGCATATTTTCATGTTCAGACGTTTCCTCTGGCGAATTGATATCCAAACTTAACGAGATTAATTTTGAACATCACGAATTCTCCCAAGTCAATAAGTTCATTATCATACACTCAATCTAAACAAAAATCAAAGCTAACCTCATATAATTTGACAGAGTAGAATGGAATTCTACCTGTCCATATTCATTATTAACAACATTTCTCTCTTTGGCTATTACTTTTCTTTTTCTTTTCCACTTATTTAATGTATAACCTTTCATTCGACTCGACCTCTGTGAAGTTCTCTTATATATTTTTAAAGTACATGTGAATATTAGATTTCTAGTTATATTACTTGCCTTCTCACTGGCCTTTACTGAATCATTCAATCTTCTTCTTCTTCCCTCCTCTCTAATGTTCGTTATTTCTCTATATCTCTAACTCCCTTCTTGATCCATCTCCTTGCTTCGCTCCCTTTCAAACTATCAAACTTATCTATCAAGATCTTACCACCCTATCATATATACTTTCTCGTCACTCAAAAATATACGGCTTAATTCGGCTATGTCATTGCTTTTTTTTCAATTCTAAAAGTACCCCTTCCTGATTTCCCGCGATTCTAACTAAAGCCCCCTTCTCTTTCTCTCTTCTTTCACTCACTCTCACATTCTTTCTCATTCTCTATAACTCTCCCCCTCTCTCTCTCTCCTACATCCAATCTACCATTCTCCTTTCTCATCGCCTACACAAAAATCGTCTCCATCCATTCTCTCTTCCTCGATTTCATAAACCCATATCACATGTACCTGATTTTGAACATTTAAAGAATACCATAATATCATGGGGAATTGCACATGCAGGGAAAATTTTCACAAAGACAAAGATCGACTTAAATTGGACTAAACTATGGCAGGCCATTCATGCCACTAGTTCCTCTAATCATTCCTGGCATTGGTTTATAAAGGGACGTACAAATCTTAGACAAAAATCTACAGAATTTACCATTTTTAGATAATTCATTATTGAAGTTAAAAATATTATCTAAAGATCATAATTGAGAGACTAGTGGTGAGAGCGACCAGTGGCATGAACGGCCTGCCATAGTAAAGTCCAACTTTAATAAAGTAGATCTTAGTCTTTGTGAAACACATCCCCTGGTCATTTTTAAAGAATATCATTACACTCTGCACAAATAACGAAATGGAAAAATATAACAAGGCAACTGAAAGATCATAACATTTTAATGAAAGTATGTCTCTAAAACATTTAGAAATGATCCAGAATTCACAGAAAGAAAATAACAAAGTGAAACTACCGAGGTATAATAATTTGAGCAATGATTTGAGCGTGTCAACACTACTAGAACTAAACACTAAATAATCATTTAAAAGCTGAATTGTCATTCTCTGTAAGATACAAATTTTCAAAGGACTCGGGAGAAATGATAGACCTTATCTATGAAAACAATCTGTGAAAGAATGCCAGGTAAAAGTACTTTAAATAATGTATTAAAAGATACATCCTACATGATTACAATTAAGAAAAATTTAAGAGCAAATCAATGGTATAGTTCTGAGTTATGGGCTGCCTTTAAAAGACTCCACACTTATACTGATACAGCCCATACAATGAATACATATATTTATATTCCAACTTGAGTTGAGTTTAGGTTTTATTATCCAAACGTTCAAATACAGTAATATAACAATAATAACAATGATAAATGTATGTTTAACAAATATCTCATATAAATAATAGGGACCAGAAAATAGCATAAAATACAAATCATGTCTGGTGCCTTTTAAGTATGGTATCTTAACATTTAACTTATAACTGGAATGGCATATCATAATTAATCAATACTTTTTTTTCAAAATACATACCCCCACCCGTCGACGCCATACTCAGAATACTTCTCAATTGATTTACAATAAAAAAAAAAAATCAAAATGTACACAGAAGAGGTATCAAAGTTGAACCCCGTCTGCCTGCCCACGCCCCGCCCCTACCTCCTATCCCTCTCTCATTCCCTCATCTCATCATTCTGCTCTCTGTATTCATGTACATACACAATACAAAGGGGTATCAAAATATAATTTCAAAAATAATGTTTGTACAACAAAAGGTATTTCTGAAAATGGTGGGACAACACATACTCCTGCACCGATACTCCAGTTATTTCCTACACTAACACAATTCCAATTCCAATTCCAATTCCAATGCTGACCTTAATACTATGCCTTATCCTAACCCTACACCTTATCCTAACCCTAAATCTAACCCTTAAACCCAACCCTAATTCTAACCCAATACATTTGATGAAAGAAAGCCTGGAGCAATTGCTGCTGGAGAAAATGCCAGATAACCAACAAAAAAATCAATCATTCCTCCCCCACTCCCGTCCAATCGCCTCTTCTCCCCAACCTCCCCTACTCAGGTGTACTTCTGTAGGAGTGTCGTGGCCGAGTGGTTTAAGGCGCTTGACTGGTGATGCGAATGTCGAGGGTTCAAATCCGGACAGGGCACTAATATCCTTTGGCAAGATATTAACCTGCACTTGCTACTCTCCACCCAGGTGTTAATGGGTACCCGGTCAAACAGTTTTTGAGTTTCAAGTAACGCCTGGCTGGAATGCTCCCCAGGGAGTGGAGATTGTGCACATAGTGTGTGCGGGCAAGTATTGAATCCAATGACAGGGTAAATTGCTTAGAGACATTTGTATTTAGCCTATATAAAAGGGGAATATTGTTATCATTATCATTTGGACATACATAAATCAAGGTATCAGATATAACAGGTCTACCCTAAAATACATACAAAAGTTTTGTATAAATTTTACCCCCCACCCTGCAACACCCCTTCTCATTCCATCACCTCTTCTCCGCGCTCTCCTCGCCATACTCAGAATAATTCTTGTTAGAACCCTTGACCCGTGGGGTGTTTCACAAAGATCCTAAGTCGAACTTAACTCTAAGTTGGACTTAAACATTATGGGGAGCCATTTGTAGCCTTAAAATAAATTATATTCATAAGCTAAAATTCAAGAATTCTGGACATTTTTTATAAATTCCACATCAAGAACATAAAATCTCCTTGATAATAGAAAATATGAATAATTTGTATCAATATTTTATGCCTTTTAAAATAACTTTACAAAATATTTTCATAGATGCTAATGGCTTTCCATAATTGTTTAGTCCAACTTAGAGATAAGTTCAACTTAGGATCTTTGTGAAAAAAACCCCAGGCCTTCTCATTCCATCACCTCTTCTCCTCCTCGCCCTTCTCCTCGCCATACTCTGAATACTTCTTGTTGGAACCCTTGACCCGATCTGCAGGGTACTTGAGCGCATTGAGGGCTATCTTATCTAGCGCTGCAGCTGGCAAGTCAATGTGGCACTTCTGGGCGAGGCGTATGAGGTAGATGAGGACGTCACTGAGTTCCTGTCCTAGGTGGACTTTGTCCTTCTCAGACCAGTCTAAGACCGAAAGAAAGAAAGATAAAAA
>BEXV01001538.1:63736-75265 GCA_003118195.1 Hemicentrotus pulcherrimus
AAATGAATTCGTGATATCAAGAAAGCGAATTCGTGATATCAAGAATTGAATTCTTGATATCAAGAAATGATTTTACGTTGTAAAGCAATGGTTATTCTTGATATCAAGAATTGAATTCGTGATATCAAGAATTCGATTTCGTGATATCAAGAATTGATTTCTTGATATCAAGAAATATGTTTAAATGATAAAACGGCTTGCCATACGATCCCATGTAACCCTGTATGCAGACAGCGTGACTGAGAATTATTCTGCATTTCAAGAAACTGAATTCCTGGCATGCTTTGACACATGTATCTCACAAAAGCACATCACAGTGAAGCAATATCACATAGTTTGCTCACCATAGGTTGCGTTGGTAATGGGCGTACTGGGATAGCCTACACCTTCAACAGTAAGAATGCACTCGTATCCACCAGCTTCCTGTGGATACACACTATCAACATAAAAGACAACAGCCCGTTCTGACCCTGAGACAGTGCTGGATCTCCTGGTGATTCCCGTCCTGTTACTGATGTCTCCAGTGCGTCGATAAAGATCAACTGAGGATGCATCAGGAAGTGGGATACCTTCAACGTAACATGCGAAGCTAGAAGGTTGATATGGGTTCACTCGCACTGGAACTAATCTAGATATTCCTGTCAATATAAAACATTAAATACAACGTTACAGCAGACTCTATAGACCAATTATTCTATTCAGAATTGTGTTTCTTTACGTGTTCAACCTACAGAACATAATGGACAACTAATCCCATGTGCAGTTTATAGAACATTGACCAATCATGATATTCAAAATTTAAAGAATAGATTCATTTGTAGTATTAGAAAGAATGACCAATTACTGATAATTTTAAAATTTCGGTCACAAACCAAGCAAAAATACAAAGTATTTAATACAAATTTGCATGCCTCCAGCAATAATAATGGTTATTTACATAGCGCCGATATTAGCCAGGTACTGACGATCATGGAGCTTTACAGCTAAATGAAATACATGCACACATAGTTCCATACGCTAAGAGGTTGTTTTTAATAAGAAGCATTTTAAGCTGAACAAACCATTAACATGCAAGACAATCCATGCAAGATAAACCATGCTTGGTATAATTACTTTGACAGTACGGTCCAATCCAGCTTTCGAGGCATTGTCCCTTGCAAAGACCCCTCTCCGCCTCACAAGCCTCCGGAGCACAATGACATTGCTGAAGACAATCCAAACCAAAGGTACCCCCTTCACACTCTAAAATATAATAAAACAAAACGGTAAGATCACATATTAGAAACATAATGGTAGAAGAATGGAAGGTTAACAAAAATTTCAACCAGTTGAAAACAAAGCGATTATTAAAGGGATTTGGTATCTTTGTCTCAGATTCTAAGCAAAACCCTAGATTTAGCACATGTTGCAATCATAATTATAAACCTTAATGTCAGTCAGGAATCCCATGACGTTTACAAGCCGACAAAGGTCAGATCAAGTGGGGAATTTTTGAATTTTAAAGACACCCTTTATCTCTGTTTTATCCATGTATGCCCCCCCCCCCTCCTCCTTGGAAAAAGAAGTAAAAAATGTTTGTTTGTTTGTTGTCGTGTTTTTTTTTTTGCTCAAGGGGGTGGATGATATGTTGAGGAGAAAAAAGTAGAAAAAAGAATAGGAGTTGATATGGAAACTTCAACACCTTTTATTGAAAAAATAGAATCTTACCTTGGCATATGATCCCACCACTCTGTACTGTGTATCCTAGACCACACTTTTGCTCAGGACACGCTCCAGTATCTTTATCACATGGTTCATCATTCAAGCAATGACATTTATCAGTGCATTGAGATCCATAGTAACCGCCGTCACATTCATCTCGAACTGGGGATAATAAGAAATATTTTAGAAATCATAATCAAGCAATTACTACTAGTAAATAATAGAGGACCGAAGCTGTGACATAATAAAAATCTATTTTAGAATTACTAAAATTTTTCTTCATTATCCAAAAGAGCATCAAAAATGATGTCCAAATATCGAAAACCAATTGAATATGTTAAGTATTGGCTGAGATATGACCATTCGAATAAATATATGTCCCATGTTTTTAGTGCTCTAAATTTGGTAATTTGAGTAATGTTATTTCCATTAGTAATATTGATTTTTTTTTGTTAGAAGTAATTTTGATTTGTGTACATGTACAGCGCTTTGAAACTTTTGTCACAAGCGCTATATAAATTTGTCATATTATTATTATTATTTTATTAATGATAATGAACCAGAGCAATATAACACTGAGTTCCCATAGGACATTTATTTTAATATTCAGATGGTCATATCTCAGCCAATACTTTATATATTCAATTCGCCATTCGGACATTATTTTTGATGCTCTTTCGGAAAATGAAGAATTTTGTTTGAGAAAGTCTAAAAAATATTTTGTGATGACGTTACACTTCACAACTCTATATCAGATGTACTTCACAAATATCAGATTTTTTTTGTTGCAAACTTTTAATTTCATTTTTTTTCTTCTTAAAGTTTAATAACTAGTGATTGCGTGTTTTTTTTTTCTTAGTTAAATCCACGTATTCATAGAAAGCATTCATCTCCTTTATCCATAAACATGAAAATAGTATACACAAGGATTTGTCCACAACCACTACTTAGTGCGGGTATGTCTACGAAAATAGAAAATATAATAACCTAAAGTGATTATATAATTGTGAATTATCTTATTCGAAATGGGTATAGTACAGGGGGCCCCGGTCCCATGGGCAATGGGGTTAGAAATTAAAAAAAGAACAACAATCATATAGCTACAGTGTTCAGTAAAATTCTGATTTATCTCGCTTTTCAGTACTAGAAAGCATTTTCGTCACATCATTTGTTATCATTGCTGACTATGACTTACTTTGACAGTTGTCTCCAGACCAGCCAGTCTGACATCCAAGTGAACATTTTCCACTATAGATGTTACATGATGAACCTACTGCACAGTGACATGTCTGTAAACATCCTGGACCATATGTACCTTTAGTACATACTGTAAAGAAATTCAAAATACGAAATCAAGATGGACAGATACAATGCATTCGTCGAAAAGAAAAATATTGTTCATGAGTAACTGTGTTACAATAACTTCTTATTCATTTTTGTTTCCTACCTCCTTCTTCTCCTTCTTCTTCTTTTCTCCCCTGAGATGCGCCTGGCCTCACTTATGAAACCAGCCACATTATTGTGTGCATTTGATATTCCAAGAAAAACTAGAATTTTCTGAGAATTCTGAGAGATTATTATTTTTAGGCCTATATATTTTCACTACTTGAATTTGGGCACAATTAATAGTATATAGGAAACCTTACGTGTGTTACATGCAATACCATGGGCACCGACGTCACATGAACATCCATAAGGATCAGGTAGGCAGAAAAGTATCCCATGGCATTGTGTGACACGATCAATAATTCTATATGAACACCGAAACTCGCAGTTCAATCCAAACCGATTTCCACCATCAGTTCTACAAACTGAAGAAGAAAAAAATAGTTGCATTGTTCAATAAAAATCTGATAGACTTGCATAAGAAATAAAGAATTCATGAGATAAATTTCAAATATGGTTGCTTCCCCTTTGCAAATTATCGATGGTGTCTATAATGCTCTTTAACAATAATAAGTTTTACGAAATTGAATAAAGCCCTTTCATACCATGGAAAGCAAAGTTCGTCGATCATTAAAATTAATGTTATTGAGACTTTTATTTGGAAATTATTTAGACAAGGAATAAGAAACAACAGCAAATCTTTTCCCCTGCTGTATATTATGTTTCATTCATGTTTTGTCTTGATTTAATTGGTGAACGGTGCATATACATGTACATGTATAATGAACCGCAGCTCTGGTAGACAGGGTCACTTTCCAAATATTCACAAAGTCATTTTACATTAAATAACAGACTGTTTATAATACATGAAAGATAATACATAATGAAAGATCACAAATCTACTTGTTATAAACAGAATGATAAATCAACATTATTTTTGCAAACGATTCCTACGTGGTGAAGAGCAACCAGTATGTATACAAACATTTTAAAAGACATGATGTATAAAACTATTATGATTTATTTATCTCCTCGTCAGGAAGAAAAAAGAATCATTTGAAATGAACATGTAAAATAAATGTACATTACTTTGTTCATTTCCCACGGAATAAGACAAAAAATATCTTCCTCAATTCATCTATAAATTAGACTTATTATTAAATTTTTTATTAGAAAATTAATCATCATTCCAAATGCAATTCTAAATGCCTACCGGTACTTACTTTCTAAACAATTTGTTCCCTTGAAGTTGTTAGGACAGATACATAGACCAGACTTGCCATCACAGACTCCACCATTGTAGCATTTATCACAGATACCATAACACTCAGGGGGCCCCCACTTACCGGCAGGGCATTCTGATATGAGATAGGAAGAGTAAATTTTCATCAATATTGAAATATAAATAAATATTTAAAGATCATCATCCACATGTAACATTCATAATCCAATCAATCTAAAAATAAAGATTTCTAGGCTAAATATGAAGCTAAACTTTTTACATGCACCATATTACAAACCATATTATTTTGGAATACAAATGACCTTTCTCAAAAAGCCCAGTCTGAATTAAGCATGGAAACACTTGTACATGTACCTCTGACGATGAGTCTGTATAATCCTCCTCTATTTTGATTCCTCTCGTTATCATAGTAGATCTCATAGATTCCTTGGTCTGATGTCTGGATTGGGTTTGGGAAGCTGATCTGAGTCTGCCCATCAAATGATGTAAAAACCTCACTTCCATCTTTCATCCAAGTAATCACATTGTCACTTGCATCAGGATTATAACGAGTATCCATGCTGATCATCACTCCAGTGTCATTCACGTTAACCGTCTTTGTAAAAAATCCATCACTTGATATGAATTTAGCTGTCAAAATGGATGATAATAATAAATTAGCCAAATGAAAGAATGTTAACCATATTAAATACATTATGTATCACCTACATATACGTGGCATGTGCACTGTAGCCATTTACTCACTACAGGGAACCATTAATTTGTATAAGGCTTGCAACTTTTTGCAAACATGTACATGTACATTGAAACATATATTTAAAAAAAAATAGTTGCATATTGGAATAAATCTGTTCCCACTTAATATTTTTTGATAACAAGTTTTGGTCATTTTCAATATTAAAATAGGCAACCAAACTATTTTGTAAGGAAACAACATCAACACAAATGAGAATGTTTGACCTAATAATGACCTCACGTAGAATATGCTCATAAAGTCAAAACTTCACTTTGATCACTTAACTACAGAAAGCTTCTTTAGTATACATTGAAGAATAAATCTTTAAAAATTAGAAAATCCTATGCTTATTATAACGAATGGAAAAATAATCTTACCATCAGTTCGTTGGAAAAATGTAGTAACCCTTGTAACATATCGAGGGGATTTAGAAGCCTCGCAGTAGAAAGGGCCGAAACCATCTCTATCCCATCCATCTCCTGTAGGGAATATGACTCGTCTAACCAATGGAGGTTGACCTGAGTGTTTCTCATCCGCTGGTGGTGATCTGTCTGTTGTTATGGGTGCTGATCGACCAAATGATAGTGTAGTGTTTGGTACACTGGGGTGACATATATACTGCAAGCTTCCAGATGTACCTATATTGGTGTATCCAAGGGTCATCACTGTGATGTGGACAACCTCACCTGGAATGAAAAGAGTTAAAGTATCTCAGTAAAATTGTTGAAGGTTGATTAAAAAATTGCTTAATTTTGGTATGAAATGTTACTTATTATCTGCCTGCTACTGTACTAGCCCTGTAACTTGCAATCAATCCTAAACAATTCTCAAACAACAAAGATATTAATGGTTTTCTAAGAAGGCGACACTGGTCAACACCCAGTCATAACAGTATTTTTTCCCAACCGTTCTTCCATGAAATTAAGACAAAAAACAGGCTTTAATAAAAAAAAAATTTTAAAAAGGTAGAGCCAATTTATTGCTTTATGACGTTTTACTTTCACCTAAAAATTTAATTTTATTGTAATGATATAGTTGGGAAAGTTAAGGCATCGATCAGATCAGTTTTACCCAAATTTTTATCGTTAATAATGGTCCTTTTTCACTCAAACTTTCAGATTATCTTTAATTGTATACATCTAGCATGGAAGGTACTACATTAGCACCATTTTCTCTCATCTTTACAATGTTACCAAGTCCCTTTATTTATTTTATTTTACAGTATAAGCCTATACTCAGTTTCTTTTTCCATATGCATTTTGGACTTCAAACCGTAAGTTATACAATGTACTAAACCACAATATGATACTTACTGTAGTATGATCAAAATCTAAATCAATAATTGATGGGCCGATTGAGAACATAGCGTGTGAGGTAAAGCCCCTTTTGGAAAACTAACGTTTCAATAACGAACTGGAATAACAATATTCCAAATTGTCAAATTTGCACACATATCCACCACGCCAATTCAAGTGCTCCATGCTTGAGCTCGTGAATACCCCAGCTTGGCTTCCGATTTCGATGCTCACAGTATTCAAGAAATTCCCTTCTATTGGTAGGTACCCATTTAAATCCTGGGGGAAGAGTGAACATTTGTATATCATAATGAAGTTTGATTATTTTGTACAACTTTTCAACTAATCTATTTTATTTATTTTTACAGCAGATTTTCAACGGAAATTTGATATATTCGTGCAAGCATCGTTGAGCCCTCAATATGATTTTCAAAGTTTATCATGCGTCTGGTTGGTAGATGTTGATATATAATGCGATCACCTAAGGGCGGTCTAAACATCTCCATGAACACCCTGATAAAAAAAAATATATGACAGGGACACCCTGAATCGCCGACACTGGAAGCAAGCACACAGACACCTCACATTTAAAAAGCATTTCTCTCGTCATCAGGATACTCGTGAAAAGAAAATTAATTATAAGCTGAAAAGGACTGAAATTTTGTCACTTCAAGCATATACATTTTTTTTCTTTCTAGAACTATAGTAAACCTCCTCTAACGCCCCCCTAAACACAATTATTGACGTAGATCATAACCTTGACGCACGATTGCATATTAAAAAACCACAGAGCGGGTGATACAACAAAAGTTGAATTTTTACTTATATATTTGCAGATTTCCTGACCATTTTATAGAGGCTAGCGGTTTACCAAATTTTATGACAGTAGAAGTATTTTCATTGCATTTTATTACCGCTCCAATTCTATTCATCAAAACCAGGGTCACTGTGCAAGAGCAATAGGCAACTAAAATGTACATGGTATGGTATGGTATATTTTATTTATTCACGGTTAAGAACAAATACAATAATTGTGCCCGCATTCAGGAAATTCTGTTTTTCAGCGAGGTCATGATTACATAAAATTCGAACTATAGAATATCAAACAATGAAAATACAATTGGCAAACAAATTATGTAAGCTATAATACATGAACACCGTACATACTGGGAGAACGGCGTTATTATATGCACATATCGGCGTTCTTTTAAATTTATTCCCTGACTAAGATGTAGACGTAGTATAGTAAACATGATATAGTACGTTTCGATTTCTGAAGAGGAGAATTTCTCAGCTCATAATGTATTCCGCGTACTTGAGTTTGAGAATGTGAACGATAGATAACATTCGCATGCACATTTAAATGCGATAATACTTAATTAAGTTTTAGCAACCCTAATTTTTTCTCAATGCTTCATTTTAAAGCAAAATACTTTTTGAAATTTTGATAATAGAGCAACGAGAAGTAATGTTTCCAAAATCGTGACTTCGGGGAGCGGGACCTATTTAGATTGTGTATCTTAACTAAAATAATTGCAAACAAAATATTCTGCTCTAAAAGTATTTTGTTGTACGGTTGCCAGGAGTGTCACGTATGACAGATATGAGCGCTATACAAGAACCCATTGTTATTATTATAATTGTCATTATAAATCGGGCGCTTTAATACTTCTAACATTTCGAGGCTAAAGTTCGTAGTTTCAGCAAAATGAACAGAATTGGTCTTTAAAGCGTCAAAGTCTGAAACTTCATGCATAATGGCATTTAACACATTCCCTACAGGAGATGGGTGAGATAGTGATGGTTTCGGTCCTGTCTACTGTGAGGGTTCTAAATCTGATCAAGATGTTACAAGGGTTACAACATTATTATCATCGGTTGGTGATAATCTGTGTTTGTACCTACACTTTTGGTCATAATGGTGGAATAATTATTTCTACCCCATTTTAGAGAAGGATTTTTAAAAAATGATTTATTTCTAATAGATCAAGATAATGGCAAACATTCTCAGATTTTATTGAATATTAATTTGCGAGTGTTTGTATTGCGTGACTGCTAAATCATATGTGTGCTACTATGATAATCAGCTAAGGGACCTACGTCCTTAAGTCATGATTGACAGTAATGAGGATTAATGCCTCACAAAAGGGCACTAATATATAGCTGATCGCTGTATATAATTATAAAAATAATTATTCCACCATTATGACCAACGGTGTATATAATGCTTCCAAATGGTGCAATAAATCAGTGTACTCAATATCTTAACAGCAGTACCCCGATGACTGACCAATATTGTTTTCGTATTGCTCTGTCTTCCGGGAACTTCAACTATCGATATCGTTACTGATATCACACGAAAACAGAACCATATTTATCAAAGTCAAACTTTGTTATTTAGCTAGTCATGCAGTCTGATATAGATAATAATAATAATATTGTATGTCTTTGTTTTCGTGTGATACATTAACATATTGTTCTCGCTATGACCATATTGGACTCGTCTCCGACTCGTTCAATATTGTTACAAGCTCGAGCAATATATTCTTGTATCACACTCAAAGCCATCCAATATTTTGTATAAATATAAGAATAACTATTTTTGCAGGAGAGGTGACATCTTAATGACTCAAAGCATGTTGGTTCTAACTAGATTTGCATGCTACATGTATGAACTGGTAATGAAGGATGAACAAACATGGGAGTCTTGGGGAAAATAAAATGAGACCAGCCATTTCCCTGATTCAAGACACATAAGATTCAAGGGGCTCGACAAAGGGTCGATACGTTGGTCCACCCTACTAATTTTACCGAGTGGTATTGCACCGGTGCAACACTACAGAATTCTTACTTGCACATTAAAACTCAGAAGAGAATTCTTTCACAACTCGGAGTTGTTGTAGGCGCAGGTTTATAGAAGACAGCTATAGCTGGGTAATCCAACATCAACGAAAGTTGTAAGTCAAAACGCATTGTCTAACCTCGTAATTCTATATTTTGTCTATATAGTTAGTAAATTAGTATGGGAAGAAAGACTATCATATTTTTTAATGTTTGTGATGTTCCATTATAGAATGTGCGTATTGAAGTTATCACGATATTTATTGGAAAAAAATATAATTGTGTAAACAATTTTCATATGTTTACATAAATAATATTTGATATAGTTTTAGGTTCCACATTCTTATGAGGGTTAATTTACTCAATTGAATTGGCAGGGTGTTCAGTATGGAGTAAGGACAGGAAGGACAGACTTCAGAGCCACAAGAATATCCTTGGAAGCTGTTCTTCTGTTCTACGTACACCGGTACGTACAGGAGAGTCTGGTTCTGCAGTCTAGTTCATCAAATTGACAAGCAAGCTCCAGCCAAGGCAGATTCATCCTTGTTAACTATCTGTAGTCTATAGGCTAATACATTGTATTAGAATGGTAGGAATCTTTTTTTGCGGAGTGTATTTAGGATACACTAAGCGTATTCAGTTTTATGTGCCCTTCATTCGTAATTTTTTCAGAGTTTCATTTTACATTTGCTTATTCTATGCTATCATACCTGAAGTTTTTGTAAGGTTCAATAAATATGTAAACTACAGAATAAGTCGGGTGCAATATATTTATAGAATATATATCTAAAACAGTGTTCCTATTCCCAAATTACATGCATACATAAGAGCTACAAATTCATAATATTTTATTTCTGTTCTTTAGTCACCTGAATTTATAAACGGCACGAGGATCGGCATAAAAAAGGAAAATGGACTTTGTTAACAATTCTCAGGAATACCACCCCTTAAAAAGAAATCATATATACATAATATGCTCGCATGACCATGATGACATGTCCTAAAACATCGACTCAGTCAGAATCACCCCAGTACACACCAAGCTGGATTTGAATTGATGATAATAACCTACCTTGTATCATCATCGGAAAACAGACGAGAAGAGTTGATAAAAACAGTTTCAGCACTTTTAATCTTGCCATTTTCTCCACTATTCTCCGCAACATCCACATCCCAAACTCCAATATTCCACACATATTCTCAATCAACTGCCATTCGTATACCTGGACTCTCACCCGACATTCAGTGTGATTAACCGGTGTAAAATAAATAAATAAATAAAACAAACAGACAGATGACGTCTGTATGTACCTATTGTACCCGGAACTGAATCTATGATGTTAGTCTGTCATCAAGTCTCTCACGATGAAGCTGCTGGCAGGCAATCAAATCGAAATTAATTCCAAAGAAAGTGCCATCACATATACACTAAACTCTTTATAATTTGAGAAATAATAGCATTGCAATTATATTCATTCTTTATGGGATGTCGTCTGCCTCAGCTGGATTGGTTTAGAATGTGACCGTCATTAAAACATCGTTATTTTTCTGGCAAATCTCTCGTATATCCGAGATGGTATGGAGGTGGTTTTATTTGTATTTTTATAAATCACCCGATATGTAGTTGTACTAAAACTTGTTCGATGACCATCTGTTAGCTTACCAGTTTCTAGTAATACGTTATGTGCCATATTTGTGATTTTATTTGAACGGGCGCTTTGAGTTGCCAAAACCTTGCTCATTTATTCACATAGAAATACCAAGTACGAGTAAACTTTTTTTTCTTGTAATAAAGCAGTGGATTTACTAATTGGCGTAATTTGCAGAGTGTGTTGTTGTATTTAGTTTTACGCTTCACTGTAACATTTGCATTTCGGGAGGTATTTGGCATTTAAGTTTTCCTTCTAATAGGCCATTTTCGTAATGTAACCAAATTCAATGCATAAGTTTTTTGTGAAGAGCCTCAGGTGAGACAAACATTATAGCTTGACCTATCTAGCAACACTTAATATATGCAGTTTGCACTCTAAACATTGAAATATTATTAATCTTATCAGGTGAATGAAATAACGTGTATTGAAGCACTTCACAAAGACTTATGCATTCAATTCGGTTACATTACGAAAATGGCTTATTTGGTACAACCAATGGAGCAGAACAATAATTGGGTCAATATCCGGCACCGGGATTGGTACTCCACGGGCAAATTATGGGTCAACTGAATGAGCCACAAGTGTGTTGTTTATCAACAAGTTATGAAGGTCACAATATAATTTCCACATTCATAATGCTTCTATATGCTTTTTATATGCTGTGTGTAACTTTTG
>BEXV01001538.1:79739-97307 GCA_003118195.1 Hemicentrotus pulcherrimus
GATGTCCTTCTCGACGTCCGTGACGTCCTTGTTGTCGTGGTCGTCTGATTGTTCTTTCTTCATCGATTGTGTCTTGAGCCTTCTCCTTGCTTCTTTCTCGATCACGGTCTGTCGTCAATCACGGTATCGGGAATGAAAGATAATGAGGGAGAGGATGATTTCATTTGTAATAATAATAATCTAGATTTACAACGCGCTCAATACGAAATACCATCTCCGATCACTTTACATATCTATTAGTACCCCGATCCTCGAATTCATTCACACACATGTGCACCATCTCCACTTACCATGCGGGTATATGGCAATTACTAAAACAAAGGCTTTCCTCATCAGGTCCCCCATTTCTCGCCTGGGTAGGGAGTGGCAAATGTAGATTAGTGCCTTGCAAAAAGTAGAAGTGTCGTAGTCGAGTGGTTTAAGCACTTGACTTGAAATTCAAGGGCGTGGTTCGATCCCCGACACGGCACTAATGTCCGTTGGCAAGGCATTAATCTTCATTTGCCACACTCGACCCAGGTAAGGTAAGTGGGTACCTGGCAGGAATTAATTCCTTGAAATGCTGGTGCGCTTTAATGGCAGCTAGGCTAAAGCCGGGGTAATAATAAATGCGCCTCGGACTAGAATTTCTAGATATAAATGCCTATTATTATTATCATTAAAAAGATATTAGTACCGTGTTGGAGGTCGAACCCACGACCTTTGAATTAGTCACATGCTTAAACCCCTCGATTTCGACACCTCTACTATTGTATTGGGAATAATCATGTCTCTGCTTGTGTAACAATATAGACTAGAGGTGTGGTGGTTGAGTGTTTTAATGAATTGGTGGGAGATTTAAAGGCCTTGGGTTCGATCCCCGGCATAAAAATGCAAGATATATTATCTCTATATCAATATCTCCTCTGAGGTGTTACAACAATCGCACCCAACTCGGTACTCATTCAGTTAAGAATAAATGGGTACCCGAGGGGGGTGCGAAAGTCATTGTAGTTGGCTCAGCATTGCGGCAGTCTGTTAAAATGGCGTATGACTGGCATGCTCCCTGGAGAGTGGAGAATGTGCATACATTAGGTGCGGGAAAGCCCAACATACATCCGACCACTAAACCCTTCCATCAGTTTGCTATGCTACTCACCTTTACAGACGGGTAGTCTTTAAGCACACCCAGGATATCATCTTTAGATAGCGAGAAAAGCTCGGAGAACCCAACAGACAGTACATCAGCCATTCGTCTGTCAAAAAAAGAATCGGGCATTTGGGGTTTCAATATTAGGAAAGTGATGTCAACTCGTTCTTATTTAAGGAAATCGAAAGTCATTGATTGAAATTAAAAAAAAACATAATCATTCTCCAGGTTCAAATGAAATTACATGGAAGGAAAAAAAATCATAGAATGGGTTAGTTTTTGAAAATGTTTGACCAAGTAGTTGTTCTGGGGAAGTTGTTTTGGAAGAGTTTTCTGGGGAAGGTTTTGGATTATTTGTCTGTGGTATATAGTAATTGATGGTTGATGGTTTGACGGTGTATTTTAAGAAAGTGTGTGTGCTCTTGTAAGTAAGCAACCAAGAGACCGACGGCTTTAACTCTTCGAGGGACTTGGTAATGAGGGTTAATGCCTAAGTAAAGGGCACTACCGAATCCACTCGGTTTCGAATCCGGGTCCTCTCTGTTACGAATTGCTCTACCACTGGGCCACCTCGCTATCCTACGGATAGTTTTTCTGGTCAGTTTTTTTAGGAATATATGTAGTGTTTCGAAGGGCAATGGTCTGGGTTTGAAGTTGTCTTAGAATAAAAAGAATAATAATAGCCCTATTTTTTACCTATTACTTGTGCCTTCCAGATCAAGTATGCCAATCTCTCCAAAGTAGTCTCCTGATTTCAGCGTAGCTAACACTCGCCCAGACTTACTGCAAATTTTGTTTAAAAAGGACATAAGAGATTTTCATGGAAAAGAGTGGAAACCTTTAATATTCAACTATTTAAAAACTTATTTTTTGTTAATATCATCATCATTGTTATTATCATTATGGTTATTATCATTCAATTCAATTCAACTCATATGATTTTCTTTCCATCACTCAATCAAAGCATGAGAAAAAAATGAATAAATATCAAATGTCATTTGCAACATAACATAAGAAATGGAACGTATGGGTAATTACTCAATATTATTATTAGTGTTATTGTTATTATCATTATTATTAGTAGTAGTAGTTGTAATAGTAGTAGTAGTACAAATGTAGTAGAACAAGCATTAGTAGTAGAATTAGACGAGAAGTAGTAGTGGTAGTAGTGGTAGTAGTAGTAGTAGTAGTAGTAGTCCTGTCCTTGAAGTAGTAGTAGTAGTAGTAGTAGTAGTAGTAGTAGTAGCAGCAGCAGTATTAGTAGTAGTAGTAGGAGGTAGCAGCAATAATGATAATAATAACAATTATTATTATTATTATTATTAGTAGTAGTAGTAGTAGTAGAAGTAGTAGTAGAAGTAGTAGTAGCAGTAGTAGTATAGTAGTAGTAGTAGTAGTAGTAGAAGAAGTACAAGTAGTAGTGGTAGTAGTAGTAGTAGTGGTATTAGTAGTAGTAGAAGTAGTAGTAGAAGCAGTATGTAGCAGCAGTAATAGTAGTAGTAGAAGTAGTATTAGTAGAAGTAGTAGAAGTAGTAGTATCATTATCAGCAGTGAAAACTCACTCAATGACTTGCAGGAGACCGTCGGAGATGATGAACATCTCCCTGGCAACCTCTCCTTTCCTGCAGACCAAGTCTCCAGGAGTGAAGATACATAGATGCATCTTCAGGACAAGATCGTGAAGGAACTCGGGAGGACAGACTTCCAGAATAGAAACCTAGAAGAGGGGGTGATTTGATTTGACTTCTCAATTATAAACATTTACAACAAATGTAGAAATACATATTGGAAACAGGGGGATCCGCTAAAATTCAATGCTTGTACAAGTGTGAACACCTCAAATGATACTTAAGATTATTGAGTAATTATTTTAAGGCCGTAACTACAAAAGAAACAATAAAATAGGGGGAAAGGAAGACAGAGACGAGAACTAAAGCAAGACAGTTCTTCACATGACAAAGATAGGAGAACACGGTCATAATACAGAGAGTAGACAATGCCAAAAAAGAAGTGAGAGAGATCGGGGTACAGAAGAAAAAAAACTTAATTCGATTTGATTCGTCAAGCTTGAAACATTTTAAAACGTAAGAAATGTTACAACCTTGCAATGACATTTAAGCCGTGTAAGCTAACAATAATTGGCACATTTTCCAAGAAGGTTCTTAGAGAGTCATTAGGGTCTCATGGTATTTCAGAAAAAGTCTATAGTGTATTAAAAGAGAAAGTCACCTCAGGTGAATTCAGTGTGTATAATCTAGAAAATATAGACCCTTGATCCAGGAACGGATCCAGGATTGTTAGGGTAGATGGAGGGGGGGGGGCGTTTCGGGAGTGAATTTTTCCGGTAACATTATTTCAGGATTCCCTGCGACCTTGCCAGCCCTGTCGGTCCTGCAGACACGCATCGTTTTGGATAGGATTGATGAGAAACTTGGCGACATTTGATGTTCACTAGTCGTTATTTTTTTCTTTTTTACCTTTTCCTCCACGGGTTTCTCTCGATCATCTTATGATAAATCTGCCCCACGCATGCCCATGAATGGATGTTTCTCTAAGGAACTAATTTCTAGTGAAACCTGGGGAATTGTTTTCAGCTTTAATCATCTAAAAATGTTGACATGAGGATCAGTTATATTTAATATATACATAAGAAAATCAATGTCACATTACAACTTGAAGCAATGGCGTTCAGTGGAATATCCCGAAAGTGACTAACAGGGAATTCACATATACGGAGTCTGGGACAAACTTTTATGACTGATGATGCAGTCATAACCGAATGAAACATTAGATAGTGTCAGAATTAAGTTGTTAATATTTGAATAAAGTTAATACCCTTTTAAGAGTTTGCAGATTAACATGGAGGGCGAGTTCTGTTCGATGCTTGTCGGGGAGTAGACCCAATGAGTTGACATCCCCACGTCCTTGTGTAGCACCACTGTTGATATAAATTGGGATAAGAACACGTGATTATTATAAAAACTTTTACATGAGAAGCAATTTTATCATTGAGAGACAGACGAAGTAGAATTCAACTCATAAATTCTAAAATAGGCCTATAAAGGATTGATGCAACGTAAATGTTAAATGGAGCACCAATCAAAATCTGTTAAAACTGTGCTTTACACCTGACATGTGCGAGTGTGTTACTGCACGTGCATGTGCGTGAGTGCGTGTGGGTGTGCGTGTTGCTGCAAACTGACAAATTTTGTCAGAATACGAAATGCGAAATTCTTATGGGTGTGCAATAGCAATGAAAATGTGTGTTAGGGCATCTATATCAACTCATTTGAAAGGTTTTTATATATTTTTTTCTGACATAAATACGGCGCCATATAAATGCTACGAATACACACCTAATCATCATCGGTGCATCATTGGAGTTCTTTACAATATGACGGAATAGTATTAACGACAAATAGCCTACCATTAATGAACCATTATCTCTTTATTATCTGTATACTTCTCCTCTTCCGAATTCTAAATAAATATAATGATACATACCGTTTCCATGTGTAGTCATACCATCTTAGTATCCGTAGTTGAACGTCTCTCGGGACGTTGTTTGTTTGCATGTATCTCTTGGCATGATCCTATAAAACGGGAAAAGAAAATGTCAGAGGTAAAAACGCGACTCTTAAACCTGCATCCATAGAACTTCTCATCTTATCTTCATTTGTCATCGTCTCGAGTCATCTATATGCTTCTTGTTTGTTATTTATTAAGTTTTTTACCGGCGACTTTGTCAGCAAATAAGTTTAGAGGGTTATTGATAGTCTAACAACGCCGCAGCAATAACCAATATTTCAAATTTAATTACATAACCTGTCAAACGGAAAAGAACAAGAATAAATTGGACAACCATTAACCCGGGAAAAAGCAAAAAAAAACTATCAAAAATAAACAAACATGATAAGAAATAAACAAGCAACACGTTTTGACTTACCACGTGGCGTTCAAATTCCATCCGGGTTGCATTGCGATTCTCTATGACAGCACCGACTTGCCCTGTTGATCAATGGGGAAAATTAAAGACACAATAAAACATTCATATATGTGCTTGATTTAAACATTGTCTGTCCTGAAAGCTTTTATTTACGTCTCCGTAAGACAAACTAAAATCCGAATATTATAATTATTATTCCATCGTATCTTTGTTTGGCTATCTTCATAACAATATATGCAGTTATATTTTTAGAAAAGCGCCTTGGATGAATAGCAAATTTTCAATTACTTTATTCCTATAAGATCTGACTGTATAGCCATTTCTCGAGTCATTGTCCCATTTTACGTATCAATACACTCGATACTTCCAAGAAATAGACACCCTTTATTTACCGTTGAATGGAATGAACACATTTCAATGTATGGACTGTGGAACTTACCGACAACTGTAGCGAATATGAAAATGCCCACCAGATATCCAACAATTTGCACAAAGTATCTGAGGAATAACAAAGAAAAAAAGCAATGCCAAAAAAATATATTTTAACAGATTTATTTGGATGATCATGAAGCAACCAATATTATGTGGCTGACGTATATTATTACGATCGCAAAGACTTTTGAAATTCAACCCATGGCCATTTGAATAGCCCTAGTCATCATTCAACTATAAAGTGTTACGTAATCCCAACATGCTATGGCAATGGAATATACGATGGGAAATTGAAATTTCTTTTGTGGTGAGTTCTCGGAGGTCTTTGTGACCGCGTTATGCATGTATATTGGCAATTTAAGTACTTTGTATATACCGATGTCGCCAATGATATTGTTGACCAGAGTTAAGATAAGAAATCACAAATCGGGTACCAGATATGATGCAAAGACATATAGTGTACATTCACCTTCTTATTGAAAACTAAACTCTTCTGAATTACAAAATGATAATAATTTGAAAAATCTGTTTGTTCTGAAATTGATTTACTTTTCTACCAGTACCAGCGGGATGAATATCGTTGGGATAATTTTGTTCTATTCGTTTCAATGCTTGTTCTCCCAAGACGATGAGACTTGATGTTTCGAGAGGACTTAACCTAAGATTAAAGAGGCTTCTTTTTCAGTTAATCTCCATGCCTCAAGCATCTAGCAAATATTGATCCTCTGTGGATGGGCAAGTACGAGTCCAAAGCAAACCAAAGCTGAGCTACACATAGATACTTGTATATATTTCTTAAGCAATTGTTCATGTATGTATTTGTGATACTTGCAATGTTCCTACAATGATATAAAACATAAAATACACACTAGGCTGTCCTGTTAGTGTTAATTTGTTTGATAAATTATGTTCTACAAAATATCATTCAATATACATGTAAATTGGGTTTTCAAGTCTCTCCTACTTTTGAATAAAGAGGTGTCCGTTTTTTTCCAGTGGAGGGGCGGCGTCGTCTCTTATGAAAGAGAAAGTAAATGGCAGTGCATGAATCTATAATTTTGAAAGTTTAATATATGCTTGTAAATCTAACTACAAATTCAAAGAGGTATAACGAACTGAATGTGAGGTTTTGATTGCCCGAATGATGGTTTGCATGGGGTGTGTACATACTGTCACCATCTAGTACTTTGAAGTGGAAGTTGAAATTGAAGTACACATTTTTCCCTCTTTTTTTCATAATTATAATATATCCCATTACTACTAAACTAAAACAATACAAACGATTTTCAGGTTATTCTAATCAAACGAATTATTATGACTTGTGTGCATAATACCGTTAGGTTGATCTCTAAACATGGGAGTACATTTCGTTTTTTTTTCCACCCCCCCCCCCCCGAAAAAACCCAGTTTGCGGCTAAGAATAACGTTAGCTCCAAGCCATATCCCTCATGCAGAAGCAGTATGAAAACAAAATCACACACATAGGGCTTTTGCATGGCTATTAAGACGTTTCATTTGACGGATAATCTGTGAAAGGGTGTCAAAGATACGAACTGTTAAGTTCACAAATCTAGCGAAGTGTTATCTCGGTTTAGAAAAAGTTCTCGATAAAAGACGCCTAATTGCTCCTCTTTATAAAAAAAGCGGTCGATTTTTGCAATTCTTCGTCGAGAAAGAAAGACACCTCTCCTCCTCCTCTCGCTAAATGGATGGAATTTAAGGAACTCATAAAAGTAGAAAATCAATTACATTGAAGCCTGTATAGTTTCTGAATAGTTCAGGTACTGTTATATGACAATGAGGACTAGTCTAGGAGACCATTGTTACGTAATATTCCTGCTTTTAAACCCTATTGAAAAGTTAAAGGAGTAACTAAGGAACGGGGGGTATAAAAGATCGTGTTCAGGTTGGGATCATAATTCTAAGAACTGTATTAAAGAAGAGTGTTTGTTTTTGCTTTTATTTTTGTTTGTTAGTTTGTTTTTTGTCTGATTTGTTTTTAAGCTTTGCTTTTACAAATAATTAAACACCTTGCGCTTCGTTTATATTATACTAATCGACATCGGGGTGAAATGTCTAGAGAAAAAAAAATAAGATTGAGACAGTCAAGAAGATAGCATTAAACCCTGAGCATGATATCCCTTACAAAATGGTTCAACATTAATGGTTGTCAAGTAAACAATAATTACTTTTAAATCAAATAAAGTATACCGCTTAATTCATTTTGGTATTTACAAAACGTAATACTACATCGATATGTTAATGGTGATAGTTTACATGCAGTTGAAAAGATATCAATCTAATCTTGTTAAAAATAATGTAATTACTGGTGAGATTCTGAATTCAACCTGCGCCAAATAGGAGGAAACTGTTTTTTTAAAGCGCAAAATACGCAAATACTCAACTGACATTCGTATGATAACTCCAAGGCACTGTTTATTTTTCGGGATACATGCACAGGTAGGGGTTATTACGATGAAAAGTCTGTGTTTTATTTGTACAGCCGTCAAAGTATATGACGTTTGTGGTGAACTCTGGTTTGATAAGCCATAGGAACCGATGAGATTTAAGTGTGATATCTGTTTACTTATTTGTTGACGAAGGTTAAAAGCAAATTTAGATTGCATACATTGCGCTAATCCATGCATGATCATGAAGAATAGCTTGTTTAAATACTGGACTCATTTCATGAAGGGCTGAATATTTTTTGATTTTCTTCTTCAAATAAAACGACAATCAATATAAAATCTTAGAATAAAATTGCATTTATAAAAACAAAACCTCATTAGATTAATGAAATAAAACTGATGGTTCCACTTTACACAAAAAAAAGTCTTGGGAGTGTAACAACACGACAGATTATCTATTACTTTTTGTCTAAATCAAATATATTGTTTTTGTTTAATTTAGTTTTTCTCTGCCTTAAAAGTTGGGGCCGTGATGATCATAGTTTAGCCATTGTTCATTTTGCATGATCCATAGTATTGATTATAGTAATGAACTTGTTCTAATTCATTTCTGTAAATCTAGTAGGTCTACCCTTTGGGAGAGGGGGTTCGCCAACATCGTTGGTCATAACATATGAATGGAAACATAATTTGATAACAGATAAATTACATTATACGAAGTACTTTAATTCAGTTCAACAAATTTTATCACGTCACACACTTCCCTTCCAAGCGGAGCGTAGCATAATTTAACGGTAAAGTTTTGAAAGAAGCATTCTAAAAATTCAAATCTTAAAATCAACATTCAAAAAGGTTGACATTGCCTTATAAATGCACTTATAATTTCTGGAGTCAATCTTTATAGTGCCAAATCCAGCATGCTAAAAATATCAATTTACCATTTTGAAAATGTTATCACTCCTAGGCCTCGTCTGCCTTTTCCAATGTTGATTTAGCTATTGAGGTTTAAGAGTGATGTTTCGAAGAAGAGAATAATTATATGGGACGTCACGGGGGAACAATGACGTCATCAATAGAGCAACCCCAAACACTTAATGAATAAATCGATAATTGGAGGAGCAGATCTGAATTCATTGAGTGGCGTTCACTCCCCCCCCCNAAAAAACATCAATAGATTGCATTTTATGCATTCCCCTCCCATTTTTATTCAAATATAATGAAAAATCGTTAAATCGTCATTGAATGGATTAAGAAGAAAGATCGAAAGTTCATCCTCAATTTAATCGAAAACTCTAAAACAGAAATGTCATATTCATTATTGCTAATTTTGCCAAACGTACCAGGGAATTGTTAAATAAAGTCAAACTCATTTTCGGTGGCAGGAAAAGTTCTTATTAAAATTCTGAAATAGATGATGTTGTAAATTTAAAACACGATCACAAAGATTTATTGAAATGTGAACTCGAGGGCAATTTGAAAAACCAAGTGTAAACTCCATAGAAATCTGAATCGGATTACATAATGTAATGTTCGCAAATTTCAAAATGTGATTGACAAGACGCTTATATGTCTATTTATCAAAAGTCTTTGCGAGCGTGGTATAAACAACCATGAAGATAATATTTCATCATGAATTATTTCTATTTCACAGGAATGTTATTGGTGCAATAATGTTATTTTTTTAATCTGCCTTAATGGTTATGGCTGAGATTGTAATCTTTGTTAGAAGTGTTCATTGTAACATCTACACGATTGTGCTAGAAAAAATAAGACCTGTTTATACAGAAAGGCAGGATCTCTATAATATATCATGCGGAGAAGAACTTATTGGGAGAACTTGTCAAGTCAGTGTGACGGTAAACCCGAACTTGTAACGTCGTCCATGTAGTTTAGATATAATATAGTTGAGATATAATAATGCAATTGAGAATTGATATATTATTTTGAAGCTTATTTTGTTTGATGGTATGAACCGTTGAAACCCGACAAATATACTAATAATAGTAGTCGTCGATGTTATAAGGTGACTAGAAATCGTTATGAATCTATCTAAACCGAATTTGAGTATTGGAATGCCTCGTTCGTGAGGCTAATACGACTTAATGTCGAACTTTGGTCGGTAATTTGCGAATCAAGTGTTTAAACTGCGTTATCTAGTTCATATTCATTGATCAGAGCTACCACAATCGAATCTAACATAGATTGTTTACTTATGCTTAGCAACGAATTAGTTACTGTAATGACATTCCAAATAAATATCCAAATAACAGATAGAATTAGACTTTAGGAAAGTCATGAAATTAGGTAAAAGGTGCAAAAATCATGGTACACTCGACATGATACGAGCTGGATATTATTTCTATATGATTTTGTTATAAAACAGACACAGAACATTCCGTACGAGTGATTTAGAAATAGTAATACAATAACCCTTTCATAATCGTTTCCAATTTGTCGAAATATGAATTAAACATCAATAAATTTTGTTTACAGAAATACGATCTTTAAATAGAGACTTAAAAACTTAACACAATGTTATCATACAAGTAAAATATTTCCTGACATGAATTAAACAATGATTTGGATAAGTGACGGAAATTGGGAGGGGGGCACAACCGAATCCTGCTCCCCTTTAAAACACGAACCCCACATATATCTTAAGTATACACAAAGAAAATGTGTCTCTTTTAATTTTCGAATTTCATAAATAGACGACAGTATAAAGATTTGAAAACTGTTTGCTTGTTTTTCCGGCAGAGAATTTTCTTCGTTAAAGATTTCGCCATCGCCAGCAGTGCTAGCCAGATCCTCATCAGGGTTTTCGAACAGGTTTCCTTTGATAATTTGTTTAATGAGTGTGAACTCTCTTCTTGGCAACAGATCATATGTTAAAATTCAGAAGGGCGTTTTTAACGAATTTTCAATCTCCTGGCTCTCAACACTTAGCAGACGCAATTTCCCTTTGTTTTCGTGAAGAGCTCTTTTTTTTGGTAACTGATCACATGTTAAAAGCTAGAAGGAGATTAACATAATTACTGAATAAAATTAGCAAAAAGCAAACGTCATTTAGTTTTCAGTTTCCTTTGAGAATTTTTACTTGTATACTCTCTTCTTGGCGACTGATGATACGTTTACGAGTAAGAAGTGTGTTAATTTCTAATACTAGAGTCATATTTTATGAGACCGACACCAGATCGACCGAAAATGAAGACATGCAATTTGCTCCTGAGACAAAGCACTCCGGGTTTCATTTCATTATATTTCAAGTTACAGGTAGGGTTGCAGTAAGGTTTTAACTTTAAGATTAGAATTAGGGTTAGGTTTTGGGTCCAGGGTTGTTGAAGTCGAGAGTTTGGTTAGTTTGTATAGGAAATCGACGTTGAGCAATATTGTCCCAGAAGCAAGATTCGTTCAACATAATTAATTACCCCCAAATGGCCCCCGTTGCGGAAGGACTGAAGCATTAACGCCCTTATCTGGCTTTAAACGAAAGCATAGTGTGCAAGGAGACAGTATGCAGAGCCAGGACATTGTCTCCAAGGAGAATAATGTTGATACAGTCACAATAACAAATCATGTGAGCTTCATGGAAGTAATTAATTGATCAATTAACAACGGCTTCCTCCCATAGTAGAAGATCTCAGGTCTTCAGTCACTGACAGAAAGCTGAGCCCGGATGACGTAAAAGAAAAATCATTTGGGAACTTTCTCATTCATGTCAGCTTGGAAGAATATCATGCATGATATAAAATTTCCTGCACTGTGCTCTTCAGATGACGTCATATGCAAGATATGACAAGAAATAACAACTGGATCAAACATTCATGTCACATTTTGTGAGGTCCCATATGCACATGATTGTGTGCAGTGCAAGTGATTTCCAACAAGACAGTAATTTTTTTATATAATTTGTATGATTCCAAATCCTCAGAGTAAACCCCCATTCTATATGTACAGCAATTTACAGTTACCAATTGCCTCAAAGGCGGATTCTTTTCTCTACAGACGTAATATTATCTGATTGATACACGTCTATGAACATCTAATAACACACGTTCAGTCACATAGAAATGTAACTTCCAAACCGTCATCGTCGTTTACCCGTCTCTGTCATGAAAGAGAAGTCCCGTTGTTGTAGCCTATTCACAAGTGTATTCAAGATATTTTCAAGATTCAAAATATTTAAATCAACCATAACCATAACCATAAAAAAAACATACAAACAACAAAATACAGTATGGAAATGGAAAGAACCTGTGGAAAAGCAAATGCTTGTGAGGATGGCTCTTTGAGAGAAGAAAAACTTAATTATTGCATACAATTCTTGTATTAGGGCTACTGTATTCCAGACCTCATCTACGTCGCCATTTTGGTTAGTTTTATTTTTTTGTTTACATAAAAGGGAATGATCCTTGAAGTAAAATTGCAAAATCACAAATTAAATCCGTTCATTTTATATCTTCGTTTCAACCTACAGAAATTCCATTTATAAAAAATAATAACATTGTTAGAAGTCGTGATTACCTTTTCTCCATATTCAAAACTTTCGGAATTTGATTCAATAAAGTAACAGGCTATAATTGCAGGATTCTACTGATAGATGAAGCATTATCATAATTATAATGTTGGTCATTAAGTCGATTGACGGTATAATCTTAAGATTTTGTCATTAACTCGTATGCAGGATGATAATTTTAGTTTTTGTTCGACTAATCAGAAATGCTCCTATTTAATTTGAAGCAAGTTTGACTATGCATTACATCGACAAATAAGTCAGTTTTTAGTTCGTATACCTTCCAAAGGAGCTGTACCTGTTATAGTGTTGTTGTGCAGGTCCTACTTAATTGTTGCCATGTTGTCCTTAGTTTGTATTTGGAATGAGTAATCAGGAAAAACATTAATTTCTGAATATCCTTTTGTATTCTTGTTTATAATTTATATATTCAACTTTAATTGATGTTAATGTTATTCTATTAAACATATTATTCAGTAACCGTGTATTGGATTTTATAATGAGATGTATCAAAGACGGAAAAGAAGGAGAAGAAAAAGAAACGATTATATGACATGGTATTGAGTCAACATCTACTCACTCGATTTCGTTGTCGGGAGCAGGGAGGTCACCGATGGTGGTCAGAGTCAATGTCGACCAGTAAAAGGAAGCAAGGTATTTATGAGGCAAGGTGGCATTTCTTCCAACAGGTCCTGCGTACACCCAATCGTCCGTTTCCGAAGTATAACCAATTGCTTCACAAATGAGAAAATAGGCTGCTCCAGCCCAGTGAAGAAGCAAAAGAAGTACATGGGTGAGGTTGATGACGCGAAATGTATTTGGGAACTGAGTCCTGGTCTCCACTTTCATGTACCAGAACTGAAACCTGTAGACCCGAAGGAACCTTGGACATCTCACGATCGTGTGCAGGCGGTTGGTATCAAGGAGGTAGAAGAGATCGGTGGGGAGGAGGGAGAGGAAATCGACTATGCACTGCCACGATCTGACATAATGTTTCAGGAGTTTCTTTCCGTCTAGGACAAGGAGACCCTGTTCCAAGTATGCGGTTCGGGACTGGACCACGATGTCAAGAATGTAGATGAAATCACAGAAGTAGTCAATGACGAACCACGTGATGCGGCCTTGCTCTTGGAGCTCAGGCCAGGCTTCCCGGGCGATCAACACCCAAAGGTTATACATGACCACGATGCTGACCACTGTCAACCAATACATTAGGAAATCACCATCTGGGTCGACGATGGTTCTCGTTTTCTCTTCCTCGTCATCACCATCGTCTTCAACAACCTCGGATTCGGCGTTCTCGTCCTCGGGATAGTTGGACAGATCAGCTCGTCTCGTGGTGAATTTCTCTAAGAAAGAATCAACGCGTTGTGTAGACACCTTTTTATTTCTTCGCTTAATGTTCTTCTCTCTTAACTTGACTGATGATTTTAAAATATTCACGGCCTTGATGGAAGTCCAGAAACCTCCGGCTGACGTCGGAGCGGTAGACATATCTGATGTCGAAGCGAATTCATCAAGTTGAACAGCCTCTTTAGATTCTCTCCTCTGGATGACCGGCATGGGAACGAAGTCGGAATCATCTATCAAGTCAAGATAGTTTGTTGACTCTTTCCTGCTTACCTCTTCTCTTGATAGTATATCCTCTCCGTCATGTTGGAACGAAGCCGTGATCGGTTTATCACTTTCATTTGAATGATCTGCCACTTTAATCTTTGGTTTCAGATGTTCATCTTTATACTCGTTTCCCGTCGTTGCCTCATTCGGCAAAATTTGTTCGAGATTTTTTCCCTCATTAGACTGGAAGTCCGTTCTTGTCTTTTTATCAACGCGGTCGTCTTGCACCATTTCGTTGATGAGGTCTTTCGAGGAGCTTCGACCTACCTCGGTGAGAAGTTGTGTCCGATCTGACGGCGACTCACTCCATGCTTGCCGCTCACTGCTCTCTCGGCTGACGACCCGAGTCGCGTTCGGTGGCAGCACGTCCCATGGTTGACTCATCACGGGTTCCACTGACATGTTGGCCAGCTTTGCCTACTCATCAGAACACAGAGTATGAAAAACAATGGCTGGGTGCCAAAGGACGTAGACTACATCCCTGTCGAGTCATTCTCAAAGGTTATTACAGATATTTGTTGCACATTTGCGTAGAATACCATTAAAGGTTTTTCTCCTTTAAGCGTTTCCGACCGTGACAATGATGATTTCTTTTAAACACGATGACCAACGCGTGAAGATTTTGTAATCATTTCATAATCGAGAAAGCATATAAAATCAGTCCACCATTAAAAATAAGTGAAGACTGTTGAAATCCTGGTAAATTGAGACATAACAACAAAACCCTGCTATATCTCTTCTCCAGTCATCCGTTGCCTTCTTGACACACATCACACTTCAGAACACGACCCAATATGATATCCATAAGTAACCCAAAAGCCTTGTTTGGCCAAAGATCAGTAACTCTTTGGTTCGACCAGTCAGCGCTGGGGACAAATCCCTTATACGAGGACCCTCATGAGGAACAAACAAACGGAAAAAAGGGACTATGCAGATTAAACAAAACAAAAGACAGTCAGACTCTGAAGAAGACCCTTCCCCCATTCGATAAATCGAAGCGTCCTCTAATGCTTCGAGCACACAAACAAACCGCAAACAATCGAAAATAAGACAGTGACTAAAATAACGGAGCGCTCGACGGGAAAGAAACTCTTTAACTTCTCCAATAACATGTTGAAAAGTGGGCCCAAATAGAGGTGGCGCCAAAATTGTGTGGGTGACGATAAAAATGGAGAAGAGTACCTTTGAAATATGCATTAATCATTTTTTTAATTTTTTTTTTTACATCTATAGGATTCAACGTTCATTTGTAGGATGGCCTACTATTAAAAGAGTTGTTATCTTTTTTGTTTAAAATGAAAATGATATCCTTACAGCCGTCCTGAACATCAATATTTTTCTTTATCATTTCAGGGATGTTTTTTTAATTGTTATTATTTTACCTTAATTAATGAGTATTTGAACAACGTGTACTACCATAACTATATAAAAATGACAGACAGTGTATTTTTAATTCTTGTACGCTTCGTACTGCATTTCAACGTCTATCTTCCCCTCATGTCAGTCTTTTGGGACAACCGAAATATAGTTCTCGAGTAGAATATTGATTTGGCTCAGTTCTTACGAATGCACGAGATACGTTCTCATTTTCAATTGAGGTACGAGCTACAGGATTTTAAAGCTGTTCAGATGAAGATATAATGACATGAATTTTTTTCTCACAGTTATGAACTCTCGTGTTGATGCTTAAAGTGTACCAATCACCTGAAAAAAGATTGTGTTCAGCTATAATGTATACACATTTATTTTTATATTTCTTATTAAGGATCAATTTTGCAGATAAATGCAGGTGAAATATAGTTTACTGAATTATATTTACTGACTACCGCTGTTGAATTTTATGAAGGGAAATAATTTAGAGTTATCTGCTTTGAATCCTTTTGTGCATGATTAACGTTATCTTGAGACTTTCATTATAATGATTATTTTACAGATGTTCTTTCATTAAATTAAAGATGTTTCGGGATGGTTTGGGGAACGGTTAAACAGGATCCACTGTAGAATCTTGGTTGAAAATATAGGAAATTATTTTAAACATTCCGGTCTGTATATTCATAATTATATTAATTGTAGGGTGATATATTTCAGCTGTCTAAACACACTGTACGTGCCATAATGTGTGAAGCGCTTTCTAGTCTATAAATCTATATCGCTTCAAGTGGCGTGCACAATAGGGTTTATACCAGCCTAGTTTTAAAGGAAGATTAAAAGAAAGATGCAAACATTATTTTCCAGCGGCTATGACACATGTAAACAAACTATCTTGAATGTATTTTGCTTTGTAGTTTCAGAGAAAGATGCAGGTTTCTTTAGCGGGAGGGTTTGGGGCGGGCCGGGTGGTCAAAAGTCCGAAAAACGGGTACCATATTTAATTTTGGCTTGAACAAAAATCTGACAAGCAATCAAGTTTTTATAACAGACAAAACATAAAAGCCTTATTACTCCTTATTTTTTCGCCTCTATTTTGCATACGCCTATACCCCCTGGATCCATCACTGCATGTATTACCAAATTTATCTGTAGTAAAATGACTCGTATGTCTATGCACTACATGTACAATACTATTGCCATGTCATCTGTATTCAGATTGGCTGCTTATTGCTAAAGAATCACGAAAAGTAGTTATTGTCAAGTTACCATGATAACAGATACAATCAAAGTTCGGTATTCAGGAGAGTATTGACATGCTTTGTACATTTTCACGTTGGACATGATGGCCGCGCCAAAATATCTTCACAATCTTTAAATCTATATCAAAAAATTAAGTTTAATTAAAATCGAATTTTTATTCAGCAACAAGAAGAAACCCCGGAAGAAACTCCAATGTTACTGCTACTGAGGTAGCAAAAAATTATTGGAATGACAATGAGATAAATCTTTAATGGTAATTTCAACTCACCCAAGCTCAATTAAGACTGTCAGAAAAGAGAGAACATTGTTTCTCTGCCCCTAACCGTCTAAATCGATGGTTTCAAGAGCAAGTCTTTTACGACTATTGATCTAAAAAGACCTCTTGTCTCGTTTTAAAAGGCATCTAATAGATCGATCTTTCGATTTGAGTCGCTAAAGAGTTTGTACAAAGCATAACGCACACCTGTAGTGCAAGGACAAAAAGAGGGGCGGATTGTTCGACCTAACTAAATGTGCAAGAATATAACGGGTCGGGATTAAAATACATGCACCTGCATGGCAAAATGACAGGTAGGTTTCATCGCAATATTGATATATAACCAGGGTATGTTAAAACTATCATTACCTGTTAAGTTTTCAGTATTACATATCACTTGTTTTGATCTTTAATATCTCATTACCAGTGTCAGTTTTCTGTTTAAGTTATCACTTATTTTGCCATTTCAAGTTTCATCCCATGCAGGTGCATGTATTTTAATCCCGACCCGTTATAATATTTTTTGCTTGAAAGTATTAATGATAATGATAATAACATCAATAACAACAACAACAACATGAACAGTAAAACAAAATAATAGTAATAGTTACAGTAATAGTAAGAGTAATAGTGATA